>PVHP010030221.1:0-21866 GCA_004024765.1 Zapus hudsonius
CTCCTGTCTTCATTTCCCAAGTGCTAGCATTATAGGTACTCATCATCCTGTCTGGCTTCTCCTTGGGATTTTGACTGGGATTCTGTCTAATCTATGGATTAGTATGTAATGTAGTGGCATTTTAACAACATCGAGTCTTCTGATTGGAGAACAAGGTACATATCTATGCTTCCTTAGGCCATCTTAGGGCAGGAGCTTTCAGTGTACAGCTCTTGGCCATCTTGTGTCACTTAAAAAAGAAACCTGATGCATAAGAACTCTAATTTATGAAACAAATCGTGAAAGGATTGTTTGCTTCCCAGATGGATTTAACAAAAGGCTCCTAAATACTCCCACATCCCTCATGGGAAAGAATGTATTGCTACCCAGAGAGGGCGGGCTCCTACACACTGACAAATGAAAGTCTGTTGTGATTTGGAGAACTTGCATTCATAAGTAACTTCCCCCAAACCCAGGATTACAGGAAATAAAGGATGCTGCACTCTTGTCCTTGCACCTCAGTGAATGGATGTTGGGGGTCGGACTTCAGCTCATTTCAGGCAAACACTTGCCTTCTTCCATCCCAGTAGTTGGAGTCGGGTAATCAGCATCTGGAAGGAACAAGGCTGGTCATAATGATGAGAGCCTGGGTTTTGCTGGGTCTGCGATCCATCATCAAACTGGCGGTTTTTAGAAGTGACTCTCCTTTGGAACAGAGCCTGACTGCATGTGTGTGACGAGGGTGGGCTACAGCAGGATATATGAGTCACTACAGCAAATCCTAAGATTCTACTGCAATGCAATGGGCCAAGCATCCTTCTCAGAGTTCTGCCAATACCTATGAGGTCATGAGAAGTTTACAGTCATGTTCCTGTGTCTGCTCAGAATCAAACCTTCCTAAAGCTCTGTGGCAATGATGCCCAACCCTCCTCAGGCTGCTAAAGCCTCTAATGGCTCCTTATCACCCACTGAATCATCAAAGTTTCTTTTTGTGGCTTTTAAATTCCTTGATAATCTGCTTCTAAATATGTTGCAGGTTTTATATCTTAAACCCCCCATGTTAATGCTCCCCTGTAGCCATGTAGGAATGTGTGTAGTTCCAGAATCTTATTTCACCTTTGCTATTGCAGTTTTGTCTGCATAGGATCACCTCAGTTTCTTACTTAACCTTTAAAAGTGGTTAAAATTAGAAACCATATTTTTGAAATTTTTCTTTTTCAGTCTTTCCTTTAAAATGTTCATGTCTATGATCTATCCAGTGGATCTAGCCTGGGTTGCTAAAATAATATTTTTACATTATAGCTCTGCTCATGAGCTTGCTCCAAAGCTTGCAATTTTGGAGCTGGAGAGATGTCTTGATGGTTAAAAGATGTTGCTTGCTGCTGGTCAAGACTTGATTCCCCAGTACCCTTGTAAAGCCAGACACACAAAGTGGCACATGCATCTGGATTTCATGTGCAGTAGCAAGAGGCCATGGCATGCCATTTCTCTCTCTCCTTCTCAAGTAAATAAATAGAAATATATTTTTAAACTTGCAATATCTTTCTAAGGACAGAAGATGTGCCAGCACTTCTTAGCATGGTACCATGAATCTACAAACACTACTCTCCTCTGGTCTGATTTTTCTATGGTTACTATTCTGAGAGCCCAATATTGGGACCATGACTCATGAACTTTTCTGTAGTGCTTCCCTAGTGTTCTCATACGTATATCATATGTTGTTGTGTTCTTTTAGGTGTGCATATGTTGTTATCACTATGAGGCTGTGAGCTCCCTCTGGCTTGCACCTATTTTATGTAGCCTCTTTGGTACCTGCCTTCTTTCCTTCTTGTTGTAGATGTTTGGTGCATATTTGCTTGTTGTGAATAAGGAAAGAAAAAGTAAGGCAGAGAGTGTTCTGAGTTAATGCTATATCAGGAAATGTACTTCTGGAAATAGGTTTCACATCCTTATAATGTAAATGGGGGTGATAAGAATAAACAAATGCTCTTTAAGTGCCACTTAACACACACTACCATACACACAGATGCACACTCAGATTACCTCAAGGTTAGATATTAAATATACTATCGAATACTGATTCCAGAAGAAGAGATGTAAATCATGCTGAACTAATTCACACTAGAAAGGATATTAAGCATTATGCTTGGGCCGGTTTTCCGTGATTTATTGAGCTGTAAAAGAGGGCCCTATACTCTTCCATCTGTGAACGCACAACCATGAGATAGGCAGACTTCATCCATGTGTAAAATGAATACTTGTGCACTCCTAGTCAGCAGAAGGAAGGTCACTGAAGGTCAGCCACAACTAAGAGGCAAGAGCATCATTTTAGCCCACTGAGTGTTTTCCAGGTTATGAGCATTCCTGAGTGATGCTGCCCTGTATTTAAAGAGATTGTCATGCTTTCCTCACTTTCACTAGCTGCATTAGATAGAGAGAGCTACCAGACACATGAACAGCCATTTACAATGTCCCCAACATTCATGGGTGTCTTTACAGCTTTTCTTTTCCTTCTGTCCTTTTGAAGAACATCAATTTTTAGTTTTATGAAGACCAAATTATTGTTTTCTTTTTAAAAATATTTTATTCATTTTTCAAGGAGAGAGAGAGGGAGAGAGAGAGAGAAAGAGAGAGAGAGAAAGAGAGAGAAAGAGAGAGAGAGAGAGAGAGAGAGAGAGAGAGAGAGAGAGAGAGAGAGAGAGAGAGAGAGAGAGAGAGAGAGAACCAGGGCCACCACCTTGTGGTTCTGGCTTATGTGGGTTCTGGGGAATTGAACCTGGGGTCTTCAGCACTGGAGGCAAGTGCCTTAACCGCTGAGCCATCTCTCCAGCCCTTATTCAGTTTTCTTCTATGGGCTATTTATCTAATTTAAGTTCACAAAGATTTTCTTCTAGAAATTTTATAATTGCAGGTTTTAGATTTAGGTTTATGAGTCATAGAGAATTAATTTTTGTATATGTTCTGAGGTAGGCAGAAAAGGTATTTGACTTTGCACATGGATATCCAATTATTCCAGTGACATTTGGTGAAGACAGTTAATTCTCTACTAAATGCCTTTTACACATCTGTGATGGTTAGGTTTTGTTGTCAGCTTGATATTTTTAATTATCTTGGGTGGGTCTGAGGATGTTTATAGGAAGGCAGCCTCTCAGTAGGGGGCAGGATGTAATGCAGCTCAGAAAAGCTAGAAATAAATATCCCTTCCTGGGAGGGCAGTGCAGGATGGAAATTCCAGAGACTCAGGAAGCCATTAAGTCTGGGATAGACCCTCCTAAGGCTATATAAAGGGGAAAGAAATCTCTGTCTTCCTCTGCCTCCCTCCCTGCTTGGCTGGGATGAAGCTCCAAATGGCACAGTTATGGGAGGAAGATATTCATTGAAGTTATAGAACCAGGGGAAGTTCCATAATGGCAAAAGAGGCTGGCCCCCTTTCACAGGCCCAAGCAGAGAAAAACCCATCACCAGCTTTACACACACAACAAACTGTAGGAACTCCAGTTTTGAGCTAGACCACCCTTTACATATATATATACCTGTAATTCTAGACCCTCCCTCAGAAACACCTTAGGGCTGGACTCTCTAGGATCTGGCCAAGGTAACACTCCCTCCAGCCAGGCAACTGGAGAAAAACATTAATATACTCTTGAATATATTGGACATCCATTAAACTACTGCAATTTGTATGCTAAGTTAAAAAACATATTTTACCTGGTTTGGTTCTTTTACTTTTTCATACATATATAAATATACATATGTATAATATTTTATGATCGATATGTTCATTAAATCCAGGAAGACTTGGATTGGGGTTGCAGTGAATCTATTGTTTCACTTTGAGGAGATGGATATTGTTTTATATACTGTTAAATCTATTCCAATCTGCATACATGTTCTGCCATGCTTTAATATCATCTTGGCTTCATCCCTGCATTATAGTGTTTAGCACATGGATCTGGCAATATTCAGTTAGATCTGTCTTTTTGTTGATGATGTAAATAAAATTTTTACAAGTAATTCAGTTTGTAGTTATTCAATACTAGCATGTAGAAATATGACTGATTTTGTCTATTGGCTCTATATTCTGTAACTATGATAGTAATAATTTTTTTCCTTTTTTTGGTGTGGATTTGTTTTGTTGTTGTTGTCTATGATTAGAAATAGTTTTAAACCTTCCAAACTTTTCTTCTATTGTTTGCTTAACAGTATTAACATCATGAGGATGGTGATGAATAGAATTAATGTCAGCTCTATCATTGTTTATAATTTTAGGGGCAAGGTATTAATTTTTTTAACCTTACATGCAATGTGTAAAGTTTTTGATGGATACCTTTTATCAGATTGAATTTTAATGCATAGTTTCATAATTTTTATTGTGAATAGATGTTGAATTTAGTCAAAGGACTTTTGTGCATCTATTGAAATGGTCACATGGTTTTTCCTTCTTTAGTCTATTTCGGTGGTGAAATACATTGATTGGGTTTTCAAAGTCAAGGCAGCCTAAATACATTCTATAAATCTTCTTTAATTAGGATTTATTATCCTTTTGTATATTGTTAATTTTGATTTGCTAAAATTTTATTGAGCAACTTTTGTGTCAATGTTAATGTGGGATATTTCTCTAGCCTTATTTTCTTATAATACTTTTGTTTGATTTTGGCATCAAGTTAATGTTTTCCTTATAAAATGTATTGGGAAGTGTTGTCTCCTTTGGTAATTCTAGGAGAGCTTGTGTCAAATTATTATTATTTATTTATTAAATGTTTGATAGAGTTTATAGATAAAGTCTCCTGGGTCAGGAAGTTCTCTACTTATTTTATTTTTCTATTGTTAACAGAGTGTGCCACTGGGGGATGGGCCTTGAGGTTTTGTATTCTAGTCAGTTTGCTGTTTTTTCTCTCTTTTCTTCCTGTTTGCTGGTGTGGTAATGCGATGGTGGCTTCTTGCTTCTACCATGCCTTCTTAGCCCTGATGGTCTCTATCCTCTGGGACTGGAAGCTGAATTAAACCCCCCTTTTTTTTTTGCAATCTGCTCCTGGTTGAGTATTTGTTTATTGCAATGAGAAAGTAACTTGTATAAAAACTTGGTCCTGAGAAGAGAGGTCATTACTGCAATAAACCTGACCATGTAATTATATCTTTTGGACCTGGTTTGCATTAGGAATAGAGATGTCTTTGGTACTTTGGACCAGAGAAGTCTCAGTGCTCCAAGAAGTGCTTAATGGACCATTCTGGTGGAAGTTTGGGAGATCAGATGCCAGTCAAAGGTAAACTGTGAAGGCAGGGCTCATGATGTTTTAGACTAAAATACAGTCTGTTGGGAACTGGGTTCGAGCAAGTTACTGTGATATTATGACAAGGAAACTGGTTACATTTTGCTCATGATCTGAGAACTTGAACAAAGTTGAATTTAAATGTCATGGGCTAATGGGTTTGGTGGAGGACATTTCAAGGCAGATTAACATTGAGTGTGTGGCATGGCTGTTTTTAGTCAGGCATACATTGAAGGAAAGCAATTGTAGAGCAGAAAGATATGAAAAATGTGAAGTTTAATGTGGAAGGAAATGAGAGCAAATTTAAAGTTCCTGGCTCAGAGAAAATAGCCACTTGGCTGAGATTTTTAAGGAGATTATCAGCATTAAAGATGTGCCAATTGCTCTGTACTGGGACAGTAGAAAAGATGCCCATAGGGTAAGATTCAATGCGTTGAAGACTCAATATAGTAAGAATGTGAATTCTTTTGAAAAAAAATAAAAAAGGCATGAAGGAAGACAGGAGTTTCCCCTATTCTCTAAGATCAGTATGCAGATGCTGCTACAGTTGTGTCACCTGAGTTCACTCCTAGACCATGGCAGCACTGTGATCCTCGTTTTGGAGGTATGAAAATATAAGATGAAATGGAGCATTGAGTATTTTCTCAAGGTTCCAGAGAGCTGCTGAGGTTAAGCAATGTGAGGCAGGTTGGAGTCCCTGCACAGAGGCTCTGAGAGGCCACTGTGTGAATTTATAAAGGTTAACCGTAAGTTGGAATGGAGACCTCAGGATGATGAAGATGCCAGAACATCTTCCAAGGAAAACAGTAGGCTTAGGGTACATCCCAGCCAGGAGAGAGGTTATAGGTAACACGGCTCCATGGGCAGAGCTACTAAGTCTTTTGGATCCCAGAGGATTTTTTTTTCACTAGCTCTAGATAGTGGACATGGAGCAGGAGGATTTGTTGCTTCTCCTGCTGTATTCAGGTCTTGTTTCGGTCTAATCTTTCCTTACTGTGTCCACATTTGTTCCTTTTGGAATGGGAATGTTTATTTTCTGCTATTATTTTTGGTAGTATATAATTTGTGTCTTGATTTTACAAGGCTCACAGTATAAGAATTCTTTGAGACTTGGGACATTTGAACTTTTAAAGTTAGTCTGAATACATTTTTGCATCATGTGATGTCTCGGAGCTAATAGGGGTCAGGAACAGAAAGTAGTGGTTTGAATATAAAATGTCCCCCTATAGGCTGAGTATTAATCCTACTTTTGGTGTCATTTGGGGAGATTGTGGGATCTTGTGCTGGAGGGAGTGTGTCACTGGGAGAGTGTGGTGGCAGGCTGTGAAGTTTTATAGCTCAACCCTACTTGCTGTTTCTCTCTCTCTCTCTCTCTCTCTCTCTCTCTCTCTCTCTCTCTCTCTCTCTCTCTCTCTCTCTCTCTCTGTTTTCTGTTTACTGCTGTGAATGTGACATTCATTTCCTGTTCCTGCCATGCCTTCCCTCCCATGATGGCTTCTACTCTCTGGAACTGGAAGCTGAATTAAACCTGTTTCTTTCTGTAAGCTGTTTAATGTGGTTATTTGTTCACAGAACTGGGAAAGTAACTGATACCTTATCTGTCCTTTTTCTGGAGATGTCCCCAGGCTTCTCTAATCTAGAGAAAGCACTTCTCAGGCCTCAAGACCTCTGTGTGCTTCATTCACAGTGCTAACCCATCTACTTACTCAGGATTTTCTGTGGAGATCCTTGAGGACAAGGCTAGTAGCTTCAGACTAGACCCCACAGTAAATATGGGTTGAGTGCTTGCTCTTCAAACAGGAGACATGCACAGCTCCACCTGGTGTCAGGTTAGTGTTCTGTCAGAGTGGAGACTTCCCATGTGCTCTAGGGTGACACTCCTGCTATGTGGAAACCAGACAGTGTTTAAATATGGGAGGTACATCAAGCACAAACTACCCTTCTGGGTCCTGACCAGGGGAATGGAAGACAGTCATAGAACATTAATACAGTTTGGTTGAATGACCAGAAGAAAACAAAAAATGTAAAAGGAAGGACAAAACAAAGAGATATTCAAAGTGAAGATTTCTAGGTCCCAGAAAGTCCCACATCATTGAAGAATAACTCACTTTGCATATAGCTTATTGGATTCTAACCACACTGAAATATTCAACCAATGTAATGCTTTGTAAGTGTAAAACCAGTGAACTTTTGTTTCTTCAGAAAATAAGATGAGAATATTTTTCTTAACATTTTATTTACTAGGTTAATGGAATGAATGTAGGTCAAATAATGTACTTGTGTAAACAAGTTTTTAAGCTACTGCCTGCAAACATGTTAAATCTCCCCAAAGGGAACTTGGTTTAGGCCCTGTGGAAACATCCATTTACAAGTAATCAAATTGATAAACATGGTATTTCTCAATGTGAATCCCAGGGCACTTGTTTATCACAGAGTGTTATATTTTGCTGTAGGCACTTGCAAATAGCAAAATTGCTTTTCTTTAAAAAATAATAGAAATCATTGCACATTCTTAAAATGTATTCAAAGCAGAGATCTTTTTAATATAGAGAAATGAGTGCATACTATTTTTAATTTAAAGAATTACCTTGAAGAGTTGGCTGTAATGAAGGTCTCTTTGGAAGAGAAGTCAAATTCTGAAGGCTAAGAAAAGATTAAAAGTTGAGGATGGATGAGATATTTGGATGGAGACAACTGAGTAGAACCCACTGATTGAAACTTCATTGATAGAAATATTTTTTAAAAATTCTTTCAATGAGAAATATTTATTGTGCACTTACTATGTCGGTTTTTAAGAAGGTGACTCTGAATAATGATACAAGATGTATTACAAAACTGATCATGAGGAGGCAGAAAGAGCTTTGAGCAAAGAAATTTGCTTTTAGTTCTATGAACACTTGGGTCAATTTCACCCTGTCTGGTCTTTTTGTATGTATGGAAAATGGGGGTGATGGGATAGGAACGCGTGCTCTCCAAGGTCCCATTCATTGGGGTACACTGCGTAACTGAAGGAGAAAACATTCAGTAGGTACTTTTAACATGGAAGAAGTTAAGGTTTAGTTTAAGAACAGGCTGGAAAAGTGGCTTATGTTAGTAGAATAATGGATGGAGTTTGTGCACAGTTATTATTTCTGAAGGGGGTGTGGGAAACTGCATGGAAGGAAGATGAGAAAGGTGAGAACTGGGTCCGTTTCTCCATGTTTGTACCATCATAAGGATGAACTATGATCAAAGTGAGCACCAAAAGTCAGAATGAATAGCAGGTGCTCAATGTACCAGGAAAAGGAAAAGAAAAGTTTTGTCATTTTCCTGGGCTTGATATTGGTATGTGTGCGCAATTAGAAAATGTCTAACAAGTTCCGATAACAGTTGAGGCATAGGTTTCATATTGTAATGTATTTAAAGATCCATGACACTATGTAAGTTCTAGAATGTCAACATATTTTCTGGCTAATATAAAAGTACCATGATCTAGGACTTTTTATTGTAGGGCCAAGCTGTAAATATCTGTCACTTTAAAGGTATTCTCTCATAAAGATAGCAGTGACTTTCATGTTCACTTCCCTCACGTGAAGAAGACATTCTCTTGCCGGATTTCCAAGTATAGATAGGCTTCTAAGTGTTTTCTCTCTATACACAATGACTTATTTTTGTTAATGCATCACCCACTTGTTCCTGGAATTTCCTTTTTCTGTACATGGCTCTGATCATGTTCCTCCTTGGCTTAACATTCTACAGTGGCTCTCTATTGCCTACATGATACAATCCCAGTTCCTGGGTTTGTATAATCTACTATCATTCAGACTAACCATGTGTCATAGTCAGCCACATGCCGCTGGGATGAATCTTCATACCAGGCACAATTTAGGGGAGGAAAGTATTTATTAAAACTATAGATACAGGGGAAGTTCCAGAATGCAAAAGAGCCCCTTTCTCAGGTCTGAGCAGAAAGAAAAACCCATCACATTTACCACACACTCAGAACAGGGAACAGGCAGGAGGGCCAAGGGGAGAATTTCTTTCCTTTTATATAGCCTTAGGGTGGGGTCTTACAACCCTATCCCAGACTTAATGGCTTCCTGAGTCCCTGGAATTTCCTTCCTGCACTGCCCACACAGGAAAGGATGTTTACTTCCAGCTCCTTTGAGCTTCTTTACATCGTGCCCCTTGCTGAGAGGCTGCCTTCCTGTAAACATCCTCAGAGACCCATGCAAGATAATTAAAAAGATCAAGTTGATAACAAAACCTAACCATCACACCATGTATGAGGCTTATCAGGCATTTTGTCCCATCATTGAGTAGGTAACTAGGGCTTACCTCACCTCACCTCACTCCATGTACATTCTTTAAAGGGTCTTTACTCACCTAGAGAGCTGGGGAAGGACCATCTTCCCAGTCCCATGCCCAGTGTTTCTGAGTCAGGGTTCTGATGATACAGATTGTGCTTTTCTGGAGACACAAAGGCTGGCTCTCTGGAGATTGTTGTATGGCAAAAATCCTCCACATGGAAAGCAGTAAATAACTATTGCCAGCTTTCATCAAAAGCGCTGGGACAACTTTCAAGAGATGTGGGAAGGGTCATAAGACTCCCACCTGAGATCTGAGCACTCCCTGTGCCAGCTGTATACATCACACAGGAGGTCTTGTGGCCTCAGGGGGAAATAGGATATAAAGAGGGCAAAAGATCAAGAAACACTGAGCTCCGCTAAGGTGGTTTCTGTGGGGTCTCATGCTCTGTAAGTGCGCCCTCACCCCCAGGCTGCAGGAGCACCCATGGGGGTAATCCTGATATACTGAGTCCCACTGAAGTGCTGATGTAGGGTCTTCTACTTTGTAAGTAAGCCCTCATCCCGAGGCCAAGGAATGAGCATTCCAGGAGTAATCTGGACACAGGGATTCCCATCAAAGTGGCTGCTTTGGGGGTTCCACATTACTATAAACAACCCCTCTCCATGGTCTACATGTAACCCCAATAACCTCATTGGTTCACCCAACTGGTATTGGCACAATTGTACTTTGGTCTGCCCTCTGAGCTCTTTTTGGGATGAAGATATAAATTCATGTCTCCCATGGGAAAAGTTTCTCAAAACAGAGGTATGGGCGGTGTGTACTTTGACATTCTGGCATTTTCTAATGCTCTCCTAAGACTGCTACTCATAGTGCTTCATTCATTTTTGAGATAGTTTTACTTTCTGTTTTTTTATGCATGTGTGCATATAGAGTATACACATAGTTGTAAACACATGTGTGCAGAGGCCAAAGAAGAACACTGTATATCCTTCTCTTACTCAAACAATTATTATATTTCTTCCTTTGAGATGGGCTCTCTCCCTTGCTTGGAGGTGATGTCTGTCAGAAAGCCCAGCAACCCTCCCATCTTCACCTGCCACAAACTGGGGTTACAGATATGATGGCCATGCCCAACTTCATATGTGAGTTCTGTAGAGTTGAACATGGTGGTCTCTGGCCAGTGAGACCCTCACCCTTAAGTAGCAAGTGCTCTAAACTACACTGAGTCATCATCTCTCCAGCCCAATTTTACTCTGTTAGGAAGCTTGTCACGAGTCAGTGAGAATGAGGAAGGCAGCAGGTGTACTACTGACATCCACAGCTCACTTGCACTCTGTTTTAGTATTTATACCATTTTGCCTGTGTTGGAGCATGGATTGTCGGTTCACCCTCTTCCTGATCCAGTATCCAGCCCTCAGGGAAGAAGGAACCAAACTTCAATAATCGTTGAATTCTCAGAAGGATTATATGGGAGGCTACCCCAGGAACAAAACATCCATTTTCCCCCTTTGTGTTATTATTGAGAACTCCTCCCCTAGGGGAAATGATGGTTTGGTGAGCTCTCCAGTCACCTTCTATAACAGAAAAATTTGCACCATTTAAATGCCAGAACTAATGGGTTCTTTGAGCTGGCCATATCGAAATTCATCAAGGTTAGAATGAAACCAGCCTGAAATTCTGGGGTAGTAGGTTTTAAGGCTGCCTATTTCACAGAGATGCAGAACCCATTGCAGTAAGTCAAACTGTCATGGGGAACACTCCAAAGTCACCTCCAGTGTAATGAGGTGTTTGAATTATTTTCAAAAGGAATAGGGCCAGAAGCTATTTCCTCTCTATGGATAGCCTTTTCTTATACTGTATGTACTGCAAAGAATCAAGGGAATTAGTACTGAAACCAGAGAAAGTGAACAGTCTGGAGAAAGTTTTGTTCAAGGAAAAATTTCAGAGAATGTGATAGACTCAATCTCTTTAAATATAATGCCAGTTTCCAAAGGACACAGAGCAAGCCCAGTTAGTCATATGGCTCTCTGCTTCCTTCAAGCAAAGAAGGAGTTGTATGGAATCTCTCCCTCCCCTGCTCTGGCTTTTCTGCCCCTGCAATCCCTCAATACCAGGCCCTGTTCCTTGTCCTCCTCACTCCTCCTGACTGGCAGCATTCTTGGGGAATCCCATAGGACCCCATGAATCCCTCTGTAGGCTTGGTCACTGCATCCAACTTGCGCTTCCCATCACGGCCATAGCTATCTCAGTATGCTTTTAGAATTGTCTTGGTGTCATTTGCAGAGCTAGAATTGCTAAAGCTGAATGCCAGCAAATGATCCTTAAATTCCACTCCTAGGTGAGTAGCTGGTAGATATTCTGACAAGTATTTATCAAAAGATATGCACAGAAATGTTTATAGCCATATTATTTGCAACCCTCCCAGGTTTGAAACTAGTCATGAGGTAGAATGAGTACATTAATGCATATGATGAAATACGATTCAGAACAATAGACAAGCTAAATGGAACACCAGGGATGGGTTATACAAACATAAGGTTGAAATAAAAGTCACCAGCCAGTATAGAGAAATAGACCCGAATTACTTGCATATGTGTGAAGTTCAAAGGCAGACAAAATGAAGCTGCACAGTGAAAAGTCAGGAGAGAGAATCCCCTTCGGGGGTGATATGAAGGAAATTTGGGGACCCTGACAGGTGAGGTTGGGGGTGGTCATTTCCTTGATAGGCAAATAAGGTTGCATAATTGTGATAGTTTATATAGACTGTTAACTTGTCAGGACCTAGCATCACCTAGGAAACTGTATTCTGGGAAAGCCTTTGAGGGATTATCTAGACTAGGTTAATCAGAGCGGAAGGACATCTTAACTGTGGGTGACACCATTCTGAGGGCTGTAGTCTTGGCCTGTGTACAAAGGAGAGAGCTGTCTGGCCCTCACCATTCATCACTCTCTGCTTCCTGGTAGCAAATACAATGTGGCTAGCTGCCTCAAGCTCCTGTCACCATGCCTTCCCTACTATGATGGACTTTTCCAACAAAAACTCGGGTATTTTGCTTCAGCCATAAGAAAGGTAGCTAATACAACGAGTTCGTTTCTTGGTGAGGACTCCTGGAGTTGTGTGAACTGTTCTCCATGTGGATAAGTATTGCAGTAAAGGCCCCAGAAAAGGGAGAACAATAGAGCACGGCACAGCACTCAGTCTTCCTCCAGCGAAGGCTTCAGCTTCCCAGCAACTCTCTGTTCCCGACTAAATTAAGTCAATAAAATGAAACTACTTAGTTGGATGCACACGGGACTTCCCAGTGTAGTCCCCAATGGCCTTTTGATTCTCATTTGGAAATGAAAAATCTCTACAAGCCAAGGGTTCCACACCATCCTCACTTCGATCACGGTCTGTATAGTCCTCCAGGCTTACAGGCATGTCATTTCTGGCAGCCCTTCAAGATTATTAACCCCTAATTCAAACATCAGTTCTTTCATGAGACTTCCAAGACCCCTCCAGGGAGAGTTAATTCCAACAGCATGCATCTTGACTGTGTCCCTCACCACATTGTATTGTTTCCTTGCTATCTACTTCTGCTAGACTGTCCTGGGAGGCAGTGCAGTGAGGGAAACAGAATTGACTTGGATCTGCTTTCACCCCTCTGCATTAGCCACTATCTTTGTGACTTTAAATTGCCTAAGCTCTGAGTTCTAGGTGTTTCTATAGTGTAGGAGAAACTAATATTTACTCTATAAAGTTGTGTAGGATGAGAAATGTGTACAATATCTACAACAGGACAGTATCTACACCCAAATTATTTTGACTCCATATTTTTATATTTTGCCTCAGTGCATTACATCTCTCAGTAAAGATACTCTGTAAGTCACCTTCTCATTGTTGGGACAATACACGTGACCAAAAGCAGCTTATAGGAGGAAATGGTTTATTTTAGTTTATAGTTTTGAGGAGAAGCTTCATCATGGTGGGGAAAACATGACAGGCCTTAGCAGGAAACCTGGGTCACAGGTGAATATCAACAGGCAGGAATTAGCCCTAGTGAACTCCTCCCAACACCCCATAGGGCTCCACTAATAAACCTTAAGGCTTGTCCCTAGTGACACACCTCCTTTAGGAAGGCTCAACTGGCTGGGGATCAAGTATGAGGATTAATCATACACGAGCCTGGGGAGGGGTAGCATTTTTGATTCAAACCACCACAGATACTCAATAGAAGCTTGTTTAAGGAATGAACCAACAAGCTTACTCCTCAGTATATGCCATTATCATAACTCTCCCTTGTCCCCATTCTCTTGCAAGCTGGGAAAGACCCGCAAGTTGATTCATCCTTAATGATTACATTAGGAAAAGTTGGTTTTCTATTCTTTTTTATCATGGCAGAGAAAAGTTTCAAGAGTACTTAAATCATCCTTTAGTTTTATCATAGGTTATAAAATCAGGTACTATAAATTCTATGACTTCCTTCTTTGTATTTCAAAATTATATTGGCTATTATGGTCTTTTGTTTCATATAAATTATTTAATCAGTCTATCAATTTCTGCAAAAATGTCTGCCAGGGAGCTGGGGGGATGGCTCAGTTAGTAAAGTGCTTGCTTAGCACCCACATAAACCCTGAAGCTGTGTTCAGAAGGTAGAAATGGGATCTCCTGGGCAAACTGGTTTGTTAGACGAACCAGATTGGCAAGCTCTGGGCTCAAGTAAGAGAGACCATGCCTCAGCCGAGGCATAACATGACATCAACCTGTAGCCTCCATACACATGCATGCATACACACATGTGTACAAGCACCACTACAAACATGCAAACTCACATGCATGTGAACACACATCCACACGCACACTGCGCACACATACACATTGCGTGAAATTTTTAAATGTCTGCTAGCATTTTGATTGGGATTTCATTGAACATGTATCTCAATTTATGGAGACGATATATCCTGAATTTGATTAATGAATGAACATTAAACATTCATTTTTGTGCCTTTTTTCATTTCCTTCATCAAGAAGTTTTCAGAGGAAAAGTCATAAGTATAGTATTATTAGTCTTAGTATGTTTTTGAAGGCTTTAAAAAATGTTACAGTAAATTGCATTCTATAGTCTTAATTTATTGTTCATGCTTAAGCATTTTACCTAATTTTGCTCATGAAGTTATTTTAATATAAATGATTCAAAAAAGGGTTTCTACTAACAAAACCATATTATGTGAATATCATTTTACTTTGTCCTTTATAGGATTTCTGTCTTTTAATTTCTCTTGTTTCTCTAAGCTAGAACATCCAGTACAGTGTAGACTAGAAGGAATGAGTAACTTAGTGGAAAGGGCTTAGTGCTTCACCATGCAGTGTGCTGTAACTTGTAGGACTTTGTGGGGACTATGCATTAGATGGAGAAAGTTCTCTTCTTTTCCAAAACACCTATCTACCTATTTATCTAGCCCCTACCATCATCTATCTATATTAGCAAATGTTGAATTTACTTATCATTTATTAAAATAATTTTGTAAATTTTCTTCTGTCAAAGCGATTTTCATTCTAAAAATATTTTCTTTATTTATTTGAGAGAAAGTGAGAAAGAGAAAGAGGTCAAACAAAGAAGAGAGAGAGAGACAGAGAGAGAGACAGAGAGAGAGAGACAGAGAGAATAGGCATGGTGCCAGGGCCTCTAGCCACTGCAAATGAACTCCAGATACACACACCACCTTATGCATCTGGCTTGATGTGGGTTTTGGGGAATTAAACTCAGGTCCTTCTATGTAGCAGGAAAATGTCTTAACCGCTAAGCAATCTCTCCAGCCCCACTGGTTGATTTTGTAACATTAGATTATTCCTGGAATAAGCCATGAATAATTATTCTTTATTTGTACACTTGAAGCTGATTTTATATAATTCATTATTTTTTGCATTCATGTTCATAAAATCTTCATCTTTATTTTTCGTAATACTTTTGGTTTTGTTTTTAAGATTGTGCTGGACTCATAGGAACAACTTTGGGTCTTCCTTATCTCCTGAAAACTTAGGAAAGTAAGACTGTACCTTCAAGTGAAGTGAATTTATATGGTACAGATTTTCTACTAATGTTTTCATCATTTTGTTTTCCATTCAAGAAGAGAATCACGGAAACTGTCTACAGTTGATCTCTTCCAGTCTGGCATAGTTTTTTTCAGTCTTCCAGAGCTTTCTGTGGACTTGAAAGTTTTATTAAATATTGGTGAGAGACATTTTTGTCTATCTTTTTTGCATGAAATTTAATGATTTTTAACTTTCTTCTAAAATCCATATTTGAGTGACATTTGCATATAGAATAAAGTATAGCTCATGACCAGGCTGACCTGGAATTCACTATATAGTCCCAGGGTGGCCTGGAACTCAAGGTGATCCTCCTGAGTGCTAGGATTAAAGGCGTGCACCACCAGTCCTAGTGGTCATTCTTCTGGGTTTGTCAAACTGTGTTTTCTCCATATGCAAAGATTAACTCTGAGCTGCCTATTCTATCCACCTCCTCATCAGTCCTTAAACCAACACATCACTGCCTGGATCATGGTAGCATTTCATAAGTCCTGATGTTAAGTAGTGCTAGTCTTCACGTTTGTTCTTTTTCAAATTTATTTCTGCTATCCTAGATCTTTTCAATTTCTTTGTGAAATTTTTTTTATAAATTGTATCTTTATTATCCATATTTAGAGACACTGAATGAGCAAATAAGGTGTTGTTGTCCCCAGTTCCCTGATTCCCCACTTCCCTGTCCCCAATCAGCTGGATATCTTCCTCGTGGGTAGTCTGGATCAGTCCATGGGTTAGGGGGTTATGGATAGCCTAGGAGTCAACCAGGTTCCACCCCCCTTTGTATGTTGTTACTGAGGGAATCAATGTCTCTCGGAGTTCTCCCCCACCATGGCTCTTACAATCTTTCTGCCCCCACTTCCTCTCAGTTCCCTGAGTCATAATGGGTATTAAGGCTGCTTTATTGTTAAGGTCTTAGATGCCTCTGTACGTCTGTCTGCTTTAGGTTGTGTTGAAATTGTTGGTATCTGTCTCGCTGGCTCATCCTGGGTTGACTGATTGGCTGTGGTTATAGGTCTCTTGCTTATCCCACCACTCTCTGTGGGGTTCCATGTGGATCTTCCACAGTAGGTCGGGGGTGGTTCATCTCTTGCCAGGATGTCAGCTATCAGTCTGTGGTTGGAAGAGCCACAGCTCTCTCGCTGCCTTCTGAAAAATACAAACAGAATCTCCATCGGAGAGTGAGATCAGTATAGGCTACCTGAGATACACATTTCTGAATTAGCTAGATTCTATTGTGAGTAGCCTCTTTGTAAATCACTTATAAAGTGAATTTCTCTTTGGGGGGTCTCAAGATTTTGGTTCCCAATGTATTTTGCCCTGAGTCCCCAATTCCAGTCAAGGGCTCCTTGTCACTGAGTGGATTACTTGGCCAAATTAAAAGCTGTTGATTGCCTCCCCCAGGCTTTGGCGCCTCCATTGCACTAGTGTTCCTGTCTTGGTTTGCTGTTCTTTCCCAGTAGGAAGTGTGTTCAGCCTACTCATGGCAGCAGACTGCATTTCATATCAGTGGTCT
Organism: Zapus hudsonius; assembly: GCA_004024765.1. Lineage (NCBI taxonomy): Eukaryota > Metazoa > Chordata > Mammalia > Rodentia > Dipodidae > Zapus > Zapus hudsonius. The sequence goes on from PVHP010030221.1 coordinate 17,120, forward strand.
CTGTTTACTCCAACTCTATATGAATTTTATAATCAAATTGTTGCTTCCTAAAGAAAAGCTTTCTTGAATGGATTGGCACCAAATAAGATTTATCGATTAGTTGAGGGAAAATGGACACCCTATATTTATGTGTATGTGTTTGTGATTGCTTCAAAATGCACTTTCACCACTATTATTGTAATCAGTTTTCTTTCTTTTTTTTGCCTGTGTGTGTGATGTGCATTTTGTGTATTGGTGTGGCACACGTGTAGGTGTGCATGTGTGTGTGCTGGTCAGAGGATGGCATTGAGAGCCTTCCTCAATTACTCCCACCTTCCTTCTTTTCAGTAAACAATATTTTCCCAAAACATTTCATAACACAGAATATCTGTTTGAAGTGCTAAGAGTTACTGTCTTACTCCACCTTATTTTATTAATTTTTATTGATTTATTTGAAAGCAGAGAGAGAGATAGAGAGAAAGAGAATGGGCGTGCCAGGGCCTCCATCTGCTGCAAAACAATTCCATATGCATGGGCTTTTGTGCATCTGGCTTTATGTGGGTACTGGGGAATTGAACCCGGGGTGTCAGGTTTTGTGGGCAAGTGCCTTAACCATTGAGCATACCTCCAGCTCTCCACAGGGTTTCCCACTGAACCTAGAGCTCAGCAGTTTGTTTAGACTAGGTAGCCAGTAAGCACCAGAGACTTTCCCATTTCTTCCTTCTCAGTGCTGGGATTACAGGTATATACCACCATGCCAGGTGTTGGAGTCAGCTTTTTAGTTGCTGCGCAGAAAGAACCCAAACAAAAGTGGCTTGTGGAGGAAAGGGTTTATTTGGCTTACAGACTGGAGGTGAGACTCCATCCTGGCAGGGAAAACGATGGCATGAGCAGAGGGGTGGACATCACCTCTGCCACAGCACTGGAAACAGTGGCAGGAAGGTGTGCCAAATACTGGCAAGGGGAAGCTGGCTTATAACCCCATAAGCCCACCCCCAACAACACAGCTCTAGCGAGGTTGTAATTCCTGAACTGCCATTAGCTGAGGATCGATCATTGAGAATACACTCATTTGTTTATGGGGACACCTGGATCAAACCATGACACCAGGCCTTTATCTGGATGGTGAAGAGCTGAATTCAGGTCCTCATGCTTTTCTGTGCAAGACCTTTACCCACCAAGCCACCTCCCCAGCTCTCAGCTTCCTTTTTTATTAGTGCTATCAGGGCATATTTTCTAACATTTCACTCTTTGTAATGTTGTAAAAACTTGCACATGATTCTTGTCCTTTTTTTTACATGAATGTGTAGAATGTGTGGTGAGATGCATCACGTAAGTATGCAGGTGCACATGTCCTGTATGTGCCTGGGGAGGCCAGAGGAGGATACCCAGAGTCCTTCCCTATTGTTCTTCCACTTGTACCCATGACATGGAGTCTCTTTGTGAATTTGAGCTGGCATTTTTGGTTAGACTGGCTGACCAGTGATCCCCAGAGATTCTCTGTGGTCTAGTTACAGGCATATCTAGGGAGTCAAACTCAGGGTGAGTCAGGCCCTTTCAGGTCCTTGTGCATGCTTGTAAGTGCTCTTACCCTCCAAGAGATCTCTCCAGCCAGACTCCCACTGCTATTTCATCTTCCAGTTAGTTGAGTACATTTAGAGTATATGGAGCAAGCGTAATTTTTGATATTAATGCAGGATTTGGGGGGAGGGGAGAACGTCCCTCAAATTTATGAACCCCAAGTTTTGGCCTCTTTCCCAATCTTTAATGAAGACTAATAAAGACAGATTCAAGAAAGTCAAATTATTAATTATCGCGTTTATAGAGAAATCACAATTTGTGAAGTTTAAGGGGAATTGGTATCTGGGAAGGAAGGCCATGTTTTTATGCAGAAAATATATTTAAGAATGATGGAGGTTTAGGGAGAAACTGGATTAGCCAGAAGTAGGAGGATTGCCTTGAGTTCAAGGCCACCCTGAGACTACATAGTGAATTCCAGGTCAATCTGGGCTAAAGTGAGACTCTACCTCGATAAACCAAAGGGGGGAAAAAAGAGAAACAGGCTTTTGAACGAGAAATTAGAATACATTTAAAGGGAATTTAGAATGGAGCCACAAGTGTGTGACATTTTGGAAACAGGTTTCCAAGGAAAGATCAGAGGGGGTTGTGAACACGTGAAAGGTACAATCTAGGAGGGAGTGTAGGGATATTTGAAAGAGATACACAGGGCATTATCAATGTGCTTTCCCCCAAGCATCCGTGTGGTAGGTCCAGAATGGAAATCTGCATGGTGGTTTAGAGACCATAGGATGGTTAGAGGAAAGCTAAGGAAAAGTTACCCACGTGGAGTGGAGCCAAACTGGTTAAAGGCGTGGAGTGTATGGAGAGCTAGAAGAGGGACATACGTGGCATTTGCAATGGAGGGAAGTTAGGGAAAAGTTAGAGAGGGCTTTTTTTTTAAATAAATTAAATCTTTATTATCCATATTTAGATACACTGAATGAGCAAATAATGTGTTGGTGTCCCCAATTTCCCCATTTCCCTCTTCCCTGTCCCCAATCAGCTGGGTTCTTCCTCTGTGGGCAAACTGGATCAGTATATGGGGTAAGGAGAGGGCTTCTAAGTGGTAAACCCAGAGTGGAAATGCTCACGTGGTGAATATAAGAGGCAGGGTTTGGAGCAGAGCAGGAATGGGGACAGAAAACTCACAGGGGAGTCCAGGCCACACTGGATGAAAAGCTAGAAGCAAGGGAGCCAGGGTCTCTGGAAGTGAAAACAGGAAAAAGGGCAGCGCACGCGAGCCTGTCACCTTTATAGGTAGGCAGGAGAAAGATCAGATTGGTTAATAAATCTGGATGATGGACCCCAGAGCCCGCCTACACCTGGGGCTGGGGTCAAAGTGTGCTTGACTATGGACAGCAGGTGGCGCTGTAGATCAGTCTCTGCTGGACACAGAGTTCCAGTCCTACCAGGACTTCATTCTTGTGCCAGGGTGAGAAGATGTGTCCTGGACTCCCTGGCTGAAGTGCCTAAGTAAGCTACTTTCTCCTATTCTGTCTCAATATGACTGAATTTATTGTACAGGTATGCTTGCATTTCTTCCTCTTGCTTTTTATAGTTCAATTCTAATTTTAGGTAAATCCCATTCTACATTATGATTGCTTTTATGTTAAATGCTCAACTGTCATCAAAAGTGTTTCAACAAATGAGCTTGTATTCATATATTTATCATTTTTAGTACTATTTATTCATTGCTCTGTTTTGGTAGAAATTTTCATCTTGTATCAATTTTCTTATTTCTTATATTTACAGATTTGCCAGCAAAGAAATCCTCATTTTGTATTTTGAAAATACATTTATTCTTCCTTCACATTTGAAAGATATTTTTTCCTTGATATAGAATTAATATCTGGTTTATTTTTATAAAGATGTTTTCCTACTTTCTGGGTTGCATTGTTGTTAATGAGAAGTCGGTCATCAATTTTATGTTTTTTTTTAAATCTGTCCCTAATGTGTCTCTTATCTTTGGCAGGTTCTCCTTTTTTAAAATATATATTTATTGTCCATAATGAGTTACATTATTTAGTGGGCAAACAATGAGTTGTTATCCCCAATTCCCCAATGCCTCCCCCTCCCCTTCCCCAATCAGCTGGATATCCTCTTCTGTGGGTTGTCTGGATCAGTCCTTGTGGCAGGAGACCATGGATAGCCTAGTACTCAGCCCGGTTCTCCTGGCCCAAGTGTGTTGTTACTGAGGGGTGCCATGCCTCTGATAATCTCCCCCACCACGGCTCTCATAATCTTTCCGCCCCCTCTTCCACTCAGTTCCCTGAGTCGTGGTGGGTGAGTATTAAGGCTGCTTTAATGTTGTGAGCTTAGGTGTCTTTGTGTCGAAAATTGTTGGTTTCTGTCTCACTGGCTTATCCTGTGTTGATGTGACATCTTGTGGATAGATGCCTAGTAGAGGGATAGCTGGGTCCATTGGTAGTTCTATGTCCATTCTGTCTAGGAGTCTCCACACTGCTTTTCATAGCGGTTTGCAATCCCACCAGCAGTGAATGAGGGTTCCTTTTTCCCCACATCCTCGCCAGCAACGCTTGTTGTTGGTTTTCTTTATGATTGCCATCTGACCTGAGTAAGGTGGTACCTCATTGTGGTTTTGATTTGCATTTCCCTGATGCTTAAGGATGCTGAGCACTTTCTTAGATGGGACAAGGCCATATGTGTTTCCTCCTCCGATAATTCTCTGTTGAGATCAGTACCCCATTTTGTGAGGGGGCATTTTGGGTTTTTGTTATCAATATTTTTTAGTTCTCTGTAGGTTTTGGAAATTAGTCCTCTGTCTGAGTTGTAGCTGGTGAAAATCATTTCCCAGTTTGAAGGGGGTCTATTGGCTCTGACTATAGTCTGTTTGTCTGTACAGAAGCTTCTGAGCCTGATCAGGTCCCATTGGTTAAGTGTTTGTTGTATTTCCTGGGTTGTTGGAGATTTGCTCAGGAGATTTTTTTCCCACTCCTATTTCTTGTAGAGTTCCTCCTATTGTTTCTTCCAGGGTGTTCATGGTTACCAGATTTATATTAAGGTCTCTGATCCATTTGGAGTTGATTTTTGTGCAAGGTGAAAGGAGTGGGTCTATTTTCATTTTTTTACACATGTTTATCCAATTCCTCCAGCACCATTTGTTGAAGATGCTATCTTTGGCCCAGCATACATTGTTGGCCCCCTTGTCAAAGACCAAATAACTGAAGTTACTTCCATTTAAAGCTGG
>PVHP010030222.1:0-21835 GCA_004024765.1 Zapus hudsonius
GTGGGGGCGGGCAGCGGGGGAGGGCCTTGGAGGTGGGCTGGGGTGGGTCATGGGGGCGGGCCGTGGGGGTGGGCAATGGGCTGGGGCGGGTCGTGGAGGTGGGCAGTGGGCTCGGGGCGGGCCGTGGGGTGGTCTCAGCCGAGTCTAACAGGCCCGCCCTCCCTCCCGCCCGCAGTGCTGGTGCTACTCATGGTGTCCACGCGGCGGCACCGGAAGCAGCCGTGCGTCCTGGACGACGCCGACAACATCCACGAGAACATCGTGCGCTACGACGACGAGGGCGGCGGCGAGCAGGACACCGAGGCCTTCGACATCGCGGCGCTGTGGAACCCGCGCGAGGCGCAGGCGCAGGCGTTGGCGTTGGGCGCCGGCGCGCGGCAGGACGCGCTGCCCGAGATCCGCAGCCTGTCGCGGCGCGTGCGGCCCGCGGGCGCCCCTCCCGGCAGCGTGCGCGGCTACGTGCTGGCGCGGCTGCGCGACGCCGACGCGGACGCGTGCGCGCCGCCCTTCGACTCGCTGCAGACCTACGTGTTCGAGGGCGACGGCTCGCCCGCCGGCTCCCTCAGCTCCCTGCACTCGGCCGCCTCGGACTCGGAGCAGAGCTTCGACTTCCTCACGGATTGGGGGCCGCGCTTCCGGAAGCTGGCCGAGCTCTACGGGGCGGCCGAGGCGCCCGCGCCGCTCTGGTGACGGAAGCCCGGAGGCCCACGCGCGCCCAAATTTAGAGACGTTTCTCAGAGGACGCTGCGCTGCGCTCGCGCGCATGCGCGCACGCGGCGCGGGCCCCTGGCTGGAGCAATACGTGCTGGAGGACGCGGAAGGGAGGGAGCGAGGCGTGCGAGCCCTCTCTCTGTCTCTCTCTGTCTGTCTCTCTCTCTGGATCAGCTTTACACTTGGTTAGATTAAGTTAAAAAATCACCGACGGGAAACCCAGGAAGGACGAGCAGGGCAGAATCTCCAGTTACCTTTTTATTTTGATTTTTTTCAGAGATGACTTAAAGGCTTGAGGTTCACCAAGGCCTTTGCCACCGCAAAGAAAAAGGCTATAATTTTAAATAAAGAGATGGCAAGCGAACAGAGCTAGGAAATTCTACTCTTGAACCTGTCTTTTGTATTTTTTTAAAACCTATTCTCCATTTGAAGTTTTTGGGGTGTTTGTTTGTCTGGATGATAAAACAGCAGAAATCCAACCCATACAAACAACACTGAAAAGGGATTCCTAGGTGAAATTAACCTACTTTGTTCTGGGATGGATGGTTATTTCTTTTAACCCTTTGGAGACAAGACTGATTCAGCCTTGCATGGGGGGTGGGTGGGAGGAGAAGAAGGAGGAGGGGGAGGAGGAGGAGGGGGGGAGGAGGAGGAGGGAGAAGAGGAGGAGGAGGGGAAGGAGGAGGAAGAAGAGAGGGAGGAGGGAAGAAGAGGAGGAGGAAGGGGAGGATGGAGGGAGGTGGAGGAAGACATTTACTTTGTGATCAAATTTAACAGCTGAATCAAGAGTTGGCACTGTGGCTCCTCCAGCTCCATTGAATTAAATGAGTGTTTCTGTTCTCCTCTCAGCTCTTTATGCCCCAAAGTGTTCAGAATGAAACCAGAAAAAAAAATCTGCCTCTTTTTTGTACTGTAGACGTCTCTTCCATGTGCCAAATGTGGAGATTAGATGCTACTATCGGAAGCCAAATAAAGAGAGGTATCTGATAAAAGCATGGGTTACAGGGCTTTCCTAATCTGTGTGAGGTCAATCCAAGGGATGTTTACATACTGTAGATAACCTACTTGAACAAAAAAAAATCAGTATTATAGAGAAATGGATGTAAGAGAATTACATGTATAAGTTTTGTATATTTGTTAATAATTTTGGTAATAAATACGATCACTGCATCTCAGTACCTTAGCACTTCTTTTAATAAAAGCTAAATAGAAGGGAAAGTCTACGGAAAGTTTATTTGATTGCTGAGGAGGTAGATGAGTTTGTGATCCTGACTTAACCTCCGGATCCTGGAACTGATTCAGAACACAGAAGCAATGTCGAAGAAGTGTGACACTGAACCCTATTTCAGTCACTGAACAGGTAGATGTTATGGTTCAAGTTATTATTTAATTTACACTTCATTCTTCCAGCTCTGAAAAAAAAGCAAAGTGTCACTTAGTAATATCGATGGTCTGAGGCTGAATTTAGCCTGTGGTTTTCCACTTCAAGGCAGGGTAGAAGACACCAATGAAGTGAGAAGCTCTGTTCTTCCCATCTGTTTCATTGCCGAATCAAATGTTATCATCTCACAAGAGGTTGGGACCACATTTACACTCCTCTATCCTTTCTGTACGATATTTCACATGGTCCTTTGCATATGGTAGATGTTTAATCAAGTACTTGGTGGGTACAGATGGAAGAGAGCTCTCTCTTTGATGTTCAATAGTTATTCTTACAATTGAGGACAGTTGTGAGCAAAATGGTTTTCTGAGACTCTAGATTCTAGCCATGGCTCAGTTTTAATGTGTATCATATTTGAATTGGGAATTTATAAAATTACCTCCCCCATAGCTAGAATTTTTAGTTGAGTAGATCTGAAGCAAGGCCCCAGGTAATTCATGCTGATTTTGCTAGTCCAAGGACCACATTTTGATAACATCTGGTATATAGCCTCTCTCTCTTTCTCTTTCTCTCTTCCTTCCTTCCTTCCTCTCTTTCTGTCTACTCTCTCTTCAAAAGGAAGATTATATTATCACCCCATGTGAGGCCTGTGCTATCAATAGATAGGTATTGGGAATCTCTTCTAATAAAAAAGTCTGTCAGAAACCTACAAGAATGCCGATTAAAGATAAGAGAAGGCGGAAGGGAAGTCTGGGAGCCAATGAGACATGATTCTGTGCATATTACTACGCTAACAGCCTGGCAAATTCTCACCCACAGCTTTCTGCCTATGTGTCTTGACCTCTCCCCACTCGGCCTCCATGAATTCAAGGCATAATAATAAAAACAAATACATTGAACAAAACAAAGAAAAAAACATGAATTTGTACCCAAACCGGATTCTAGAGCGGCTAATTATGTGAATAAGGCCACGTTAACCTCTTTAACATTGTCCCTTTTGAGCACAAGGTCTACGAAGGATCCCAGGAGTATTTCACTTGGTGTAACATGCTTCACAACTGGGAACAGCTGTTATCCTAACCACAGGGGGTTATCATGCCCCACATCCTGCAAATAAAGTCCTTGTGAGACTAGGCATGAAATGATTAAGCAATTTCCTAGGTCTTCTGGTCCCTGGGAGGATGCTTAATAGCATAATATCAGGAAGTGTGAAAGAAGCACAGAATAGGAAACCCATTTCAGTTCGTGTTATAAGCTGAAAGAGGTCCTGCCTCTCCTAATGTGTTTGAAAATTACCTTTCTGCCGCCAGAGTGTACCCAGCATGCTGTTCCCTGTTAGTGGAGGGGACATCAAATGATCATCATTAAACACGTAGTGTGTACAGGTTAGGCCAGAAAGCTATAAAATTATTCTCACATCTCTGTTAGCAGGTAAAGCTGGTAGTCTCTAATCAACATGATGGAGGCAAACAGGGACATCTTTAACAATGAACTGATCTCACGTTCAGTCTGAAACTGTATTGAGTAAGAGCACAAACAAAAAATTTAAAATTCACGCTCAAAAGGAGACCATGTCAACTTAGCAGGCAGCAAAGGTGGAGATGGAGCGGAAAACACAGATTTAAGATTCTTTAAGAGCTGAAAGAAGAATTCAGACAAGTAGCACAAGCACGCTGACTGAGGTTCACACTAGCTCACCAGTAATGTAGAAATCAACCTTGATCACAGAACTCAGAATGTATCCCAACAATGCTGAGAGCCCTAGGAACGTAAGATACCCTATAAAAATAATGCTCACTGCAGATATATCCATTCTCCAATTCATCTGTCGCTATCATGAGAGTTAAATTTTAAGATTATATATGTGGATTTGAGAAGGTTCTCCCTGGTTCTACTCGGTGGCAGGGTGCTTGTTTAGCACATACAAGGCCCTGACTTCAATCCCCTGTAACACACACAAAAAAATAAATAAATAAATAAATAAATAAATAAATAAATAAATAAATAAAGAAAGAAAGAATAAAACAGTCAAGGTTCTCTCAGAAGGTAGACAAAATTAAGTCAAAGGTCCTCTATTAAAATGACCTGCTAATGAGACATCTCATGCTTCAAGTTATGAAGAAGAAAGGCTAATTAATAATGTATGTAATTATACCAACACAGAGCACAACATTTGTTAAATCTTTCTTCCTGGGACAGGAACCTGACAAATTCTGGCCTGTTTGTTTGTCGACACTGGGATTCTTGAAGGGTGATCAGATCGCTTTGAATGAGGGCTTTTCTTCCATTCTAGATTTTATGTGGCCAGGTTCCTGACGCCATGACATCAGCATCTCTACCCCTGTCACAGAAAGCTCCAGTCACATCTCTAGCGTATCTACTCTCAGAATCTACCTCAAATACCCAAAGAATCTTTTCTAATTTTTCATAAGGACCAGATTCTAGTCTTTCTTTTATTATCCCCATCCCCTCCACACACAGACATACCCACTTCTTTCCTGTCATCTCTTCACCTTGTCATTGCTGCGTTTAAAAACAAAAATGTAGTGATGTTAAATAATAACCATTTTATCATGCTCAGAGATTCTGTGGGTCAGAAAGGGTCCATCCTTTGATATTTCATCTTAAAATTTTATTTTAAAAAAAGGTATTTCATCTCTGTTTATTGTGGGTCCGTGGGTTAGTGGGGAAGTTGCAGCATGCATCAACTCCCTGTTCGTCCATGGAGCTGGGTGAGCAGAGGCTTGGAATTGCTGTGAGCCGGATGAGAGATGAGCACTCTTGGGAAAACACGGCAGTGGGCAGTTTTCGTTTTATTGTATAGATAGCAGTTGTTTATATAGAGAAAAGGGCAGAGGTAGAAGCATAGGCAGCAAGGGGATTGGTAGGGGCAAGATCTGTGGACATCTCATGAGTTTGATTGGTAGGGGCCAGTACCCTTTGGATACCTATTTTGCATAGATAAATTGAGGGGCCTACGTGACTCTATACATGTATACAGACATGTATAGAATGGTGATGTCAGCAGAGGAAATGTAACCTTATTGTTTAGGTTTGTTATTGCAGCTGGACTAAGTTTAGGCCTTGAATTGCCTGCTTATCTCAGGGCACAGCTGTGGCCTGCCTGGGGGCTGGAGTGTCCAGGATTCACTGAGATTTATTGGGGTCCTCAGACTTTGCCTCAACTTTCTTAACAGAAGGAGACAGTCCCGGAAGCCTGCCAGACTCAGCAAAACCCCATATCCTCCATGCCCCTTTAGCAGGATACCACAGTTTATAATATCTGAGCATCCATTGGGGAGAGTCAAAGGAGGGGGTAATTCAAGGAGCAAGACTTAACCCACCCAAAGACCTGTTGATCCATGTCTGGTGGTTGATGGTGGATATCAACGAGGACTAAATGGAGTGACTGCCATCTAGAACATCCCGTCTGGTTGCTTGGTCTTCCTCAAAGGACTGGTGTCCCAAAGAGAACATCACAAGAAAACCTGGCAAAGGCTGAATCACCTTTGTAACTTCGCAAGGTACCTCCAATTGCCTCTGTGGTCCTCACAAGTGTCCCAGCATTGGAGAAGAGAGAACTGACCACCTCTGAACTATATCACAGGAAAACATCCTGTGGCACCTGTTGGGAATTACAACCTGACATCATCTTGTCCCTATTTCTGACCACACCTCTTCTCATTACCCCGGAAGCACTTCATTTTCATGGGTCATTTCCTTCTCTCCTCCACTCCCTTCCTCCCCATAGAATGCATTCTTATTCTATAAATATGTTGCTCTCCTCTGAAATTCAACCTTACCCCCAGCACATGATGATGTCAGAAGTGAATGACTATTTCATGAAGACATATAACAGGCATAAAAATCATGCCTTTTATGGAGGTATACTTGACCTCCAATAAACACATATAAAGTCCACGATATTTTTAAGTGTGCCAGCGGAAGCATCACTACAATCAAGATAGTTGAATATATCTATCACGTCTGAGTTTCTTACACACATGTAACAACACCCTCTCATCTTTTCCTACTCTTTTCAATCCCAAGTAATGATGGATATACTTTTATCAATACAGATTCACTCTTTCTAGACTTGTCTGAAAATGGAATCATACAAAGTAAGCTTTTTTTCCTTTGACCTAGCTTCCTTCCCTCAGCAGCAATTACTTGAGATTCATCAATGTCATTATATCAAAAGTTCACTGTGCTGTGTTCCACTGGATAGACGTGCCACAGTATGCCAATTGGGGCTATTAATATGGGAAGCTGATAAGAACAGGAAAGTCACCCTCTTCTTGGTAATGGCTGGATCATATGATCACATGGTAGATATGTGCCAAACTGTCTTTGTAGGGTTTTACCCTCTCCTGCTCCTCCCCCCACCAGCAGTTTGAGAAGCTCATGTTCTGTGGGCGAGTCTATCTCAACTTCAGCACAACAGTAATAGTGCTTTAGTAGCTCACTGGGGTTTTAATGTCCTGAGAATCAATAATGTTTAGTACATTTTCATGCTCTTATTGGGCATCTATTTATCTGCCTGGGGTATGTATCCAGATGTTTTGTCCATTTTTTAAAAATTGGATTGTTTTCTTATTATGGATTGCTGAGATTTCTTTATCATTTAAGGATATAATATTCAGATATGTGGTTTGGTAAGATATCATGTCAAAGGTATAGTCTGAAGCTTGTCTTTATACTCTTAGCAATACCTTTTAAAAATTCAGTAGGCTTTTATTTTGAAGAGATCCAATTTACCAGTTTTCTCTCTTATAGACTGTGTTTATGATAGCACGTGTACAAAGTCTTTACCTGGGGGCTAGCTGGGGGTGTGGCTCAGAGATAGGGTGCTGGCTAGCATTTGCAAGGCCCAAGGTGGAAGAAAGGAGAGAGAGAGAGAGAGAGAGAGAGAGAGAGAGAGAGAGAGAGAGAGAGAAAGTGAGAGAGAGAGAAAGAAAGAGAAAGAGAGAAGGGGAAGGGGGCAGTGAAGGGAGAGAAATAGATACTTTTGTTGCTATGTAAAGCAAAGGTCTCATTCTAGCCCAGGCTGATTGATCTGAAACACACTCTAGCCCAGGCTGGCCTCAAACTCATAGTGATCACCTCTGCTTCCCAAGTGCTGAAATTAAAGACATTTTCTCTGCACTGTCTTGTCTTAAAGCCTTGTTATGGTTTAAATTTTGCAACCTCCCTCAAAGATGTGTTCAAGAACCTCTAGAGCTTGTGAACATGGACATAATTGGAAATAAAGTCTTCATTGGTAAAATAATCAAGTTAAAATGAGGTCGAATTGGATACCCCCACCCAGTGACCTGCATCTTTATAAACTGGGCACTGAGACAGGGGCACAGAGAGGAAAATGACTTTCTCAGACAAACATTTCCTGGAGTGACATGAACAGAAGTCTTCTCCCCAGATAGGGCACAAACAACAGACCAAAGGATGACAACACCAAAACCAGTGTGGTGAACCAATGAGTTTATTGGGGTTACTTATAGAGCAGGGTGAGGGGTTGCTTCCAGGAGCACTAGATGACTCAAAGTCAAACACAACTGAGTCACCAGAAAGCCCCCCTCAGCATAGACAATGACTCGGGGAAGCTGTGTCTCTGGAACACACTCTTACTGCAGCTCCATGGGAGAGTCTCTGGGTCCCAAGCACTTGTTTCCTCTTTCTATAGCCTTAGGGTGGGGTCCTGCTACCCTTTCCCAGACTTCTTGACTTCCTGGGTCTCTGGAATTTCCTTCCTGGACTGCCCTCCCAGGAAAGGATGTTTGTTTCTAGCTAACATGGCGTCCTGAATCCCCTGAGCCTCCTTTCTCTCTTCAATTCAGAGGAAATCTTCTCCACAACAGTGATCTATGATGACAGGCACATACAGGGGCTAAGGTGGACAGTTGTGGAAACTTCCCGAAGCTGGAGGAAAGGTGTGGGACAAACCGTCCTGTAACCCACCTGGCAGAAAGGAAGACACTTATGTTACCCCCTATGGCTGTCACACTATTAAAATGGTTAACCTCACTTTAATCCCAGCACTCAGGAGGCAGAGGTAGGAGGATTGCCATGAGTTCAAGGCCACCCTGAGACTACATAGTGAATTCCAGGTCAGCCTGGACTAGAGTGAGACCCTACCTCGAAAAACCAAAAAAAAAAAAAAAAAAAAAAAAAGGTTAACCTCAAGAAACTGACATTTCTGCAAGAAACTCAAGCCATGAGAACAAAACGGCCAAAGACTGGTGCCAGTCAAAGGGAAAACTTTTCTTCCCCCTCCCCCCAAAAAAGGATTTTACTCAGTGCTGGTAACTTCTCAGACCACCTTGCAAGAGCGACTGAGAGCACCTTAACCAAGACTGCCGAGTGAGACGTACATGCCTTTGACCCCTCTGTTTAAATCTGTGTCAGAATCTTGAAGATGGACTTGGAATGGACTCAGCAGATCTCTTTCTTTTTCTTTCCTGTGTTTGCTACATTAAATCCTCCTTTTCTGCTTTGCACTATTAATTTGGTTCTTTGACTTAGTAAGGGGTGGTGGCTGAGCCTCATTTGTTAAGGCTGCCAGGGCACAGGCACTGCCCCACCAGAAGATGCCAGATTGCAGCCTCTGGAACATTCTACGGTTTTTAGCTGCCCAGTTTATTTCAGCTTCCCTAAGAGGTATATTTAGACACTACTTATGCATGCAGCTTGTTGTGACATAGAAGAGCTGAGAATGCTTCCTTGAGGTGCTCTTGTCACTTTGAATTTTGCGTGAGCACACACATGTACCCATGTGCTTGCGTTGTAGGATTTTTAACTCTGACTCTGCCACTGGAAAAATGCCAGGACATCCTCAGAAACTGGCTTCGCTGTTGTCTCACAAGCCCAACACATGGCTAGACAGAGACACCTCCATTCATGTGACTCCATCACGGTGAATGGGGAGGACTTTCTGCTCCCTCGGAACAGCACTAAGTGCTCACCGGTCCTCAGACACAGAAGCCCAACGACATGGTTTTCAGAGGTACCCAAACTTCGAGCATCAGAACCAGGCTGGTGGAGTCCTCCTTGCCATGACTCTCTGTAGGCGAAGAACTGTTTTGCCACATGAAGGAATTGACCTTCAGAAAACAGTCTGTGGGGTTTCCTTCTGTCTCTTCCACTTGACGTTCCCCAGCTGCCCAGGAACCTGAGGTGTTCCTCTGTGGGTCTCCTGCCAGGCCCATATGCAATGAAGTTGGATCATTCCAAATGTCATTTTTCACCAGCTCTTGGGTGGCGGGGGGACCAGTCTGGTATTTTACCTATAGGGTTAGTCTCATCAACCAGCAGGTTTTTTAAAACTTTTTATTGATAGCTTCCATATTCATAGATTACAAGCCATTATGATTCCCTCCTTCCTCCCCCATATCTCTTTCCCCTTTCAATTAGTCTCTGATTTGTTTGGGTGTCATGATCTTTTCCATTTTGTGTAGGTATTATCAGGCACTGAAAAGTCATGAACATCAAGGTTATTTTGTGTCTGGAAGTTTGCGTTGTAAGCAGTCCTACCCTTCATTTGGTTCTTACAATCTCTCTGCCATTTCTTCTGCAATAGACCCTGAGCTATGAGATGTGATAGAGATGTCCCTCCCAGTGCTGAACAGTCCATAGTCATTTCTTCTCAGCACTATGGTGTCTTTTGAGTTATCCCAGTGGTCACTGCCATCTGAAAAAGAGAAGCTTCTCTAGACAAGAATGAGGTGGCATTAAAAATAAGTGCTTGTATAGGACTTGGCCAGACAATAGCCAGTGTTCCTCCCCTAGGACTCATGACCTCTCCCACTATACAGTCAACCTCCAGTTTTCTTGCCAATTTCTTGAAACATTGACTGATGGATTCTATAATGTCAGTTGCAAGATTCTCAAGTGACAGGAGTTGTCTGTAGATGGATACTGATTACACTCAGGAGCCTCCCAAGGTCTCCTCAGCATGATCCAAGCCTGTACCTCCACACTGAGCTACAGAGTTTAGAGCAAGGCATGGAGAAGGAAGCCAACAACTACTGAGCACCTACTGTATGGAGGCATAGCAGGATATTTTGCATGTATGACAATGTTAAAACATGGGCAGAGCAAACACTGAAAACCAAGAAAAGAAACATAAGCTGAAACACCACCTTTGATGTGAGAACACTAGCTCTTCCCAGAATAGTAACATGCACAGGTACACACACATTTGTGTACACACACACACACACACACACACACACACACACACACACAGAATGGTCAATTCCTTCAGCCCTGCAGAACTGGGATTGAACTAGAGAACAGAAGGCATCAGAACCAGATAGGAATGCTTGTCACAAGTCCCCTGAGAAACAGAGACTGGTCATCTTTCAATGGTCAGTTCTCGGGTGGTCATTTTTCTCCTGAGAGCATTATTTCACTATAATATGTCAAGATATTTTGGAGTTTGGGAGATTGGTCAGCAGTTAAAGATGCTTGCTTGCAAAGCCTTCAGTTCTCCAATAACCACATATAGCAAAATGCATAAAGTGGTGCATGTGCCTGAAGTTCATTTGTAGCTGCAAGAGGCCTTGACATGCTCATTCATTCATTCATTCTCTCTCTTCATCCCTCCTTCCCTTGCCTCTCTCTTCACCCCTTCTCTTTCTCCCTCCCTCCCTACCTTTCTCTTTCCCCTTCTGTCTCTCTGTCTTTCTATTTTTTTAAATATTTTTAATTCATTTTCAAGCAGAGATACAGAGAGAGAGGGAGAGAGAGAGAAAGAGAGAACACCAGGGCCACCACCTTGTGGGTCTGGCTTATGTGGGTATTAGGGAATGGAACCCAGGGCCTTAGATACTGGAGGCAAGTGCCTTAACCACTGAGCCATCTCTCCAGCCCTCTCTTTCTCTTTCTCTCTCAAATAAATAAAAATATTTAAAGCTATATTTTTAATGATGCTATCAAATAGGGCCTTGTTATCAGAACCTTATATAACCCAGAACAATCTCTCCAAAGCACAGGAAGCTATTTCTGGAGAACACTGGCACACTGCCACACGTACAGCAGATCCCCTCTGTACAAACAGGGCACAAATTCTCTGTAAAGTCAAGACCACTTACCACATCCAGATTGCTGTGTGGATCTAAGCATATGCCATGCACATCTCGGGCACATTTGGCAAACGGATTATTTATAGAACTTGGCAGAGAAATCATGATGGGGGTTTGAGTCACAGTGTGGGTGACGGCACCCACTGTGACATGGAGCAGGTAAACCGAATCATACTATATCCAACTTGCACGGTCAACTCTTGCTCACGTGTCTAATTATTAAATACACCATCACCGAGGAGCTCCCTGGAGCACCACATCCTGCTGTGACGGTAGATGGCTCATTATTCAAAGCTGGTCTTTCACCGCAGATAACCAACCAGCACAGCACAAGGGAAACCCTACTGCTATTATGAACCCCAGCACCCTCTCCACAAAGGAAAGAGGACAAGGATTTTCTGGAACAGAAGGCTGGGGCTTATTGCATCTCTATTCATTTCACTGTCATCCTCACTGGTGGCATTCCCCAGCAAAAGACTCCACTGAAGTATAACTTTATTAGGCCAGAGTGCTTTCAGATCACCTTGATTTGTTTCTTTCCTGACTAAACAGTTTCCTCCAGGAGGATGGGGAATATAATAAAAACTTCTCATTCTATCAAAAGGAGAAAAGAAACAAAAAGAATTGTGACGTGCAGAGATGGAAACTCAGAGCAGATATGTCTTTATGAACTCCCACTAACCAATCACAGACAAGATTTTAAAATCAATACAGCAGAGATGTGGCCTTCTAAATGAGGCTCACAATAGCTGCGTTACTTGGCTGTCCTTGGCCAAGATTTCTAATAAGTACTAAATGAATACACTAGATAAATAGCAAGTATAAAGAGATAAGTTATTTTTACATCCTCAATATTAACTAGCACACTTGGGAGCTTAAATTATTGAATACCAATAATCATGAGCCTATTCAAGGCATGGCTATGTATCTCTTATCCTTCTGTTCTAAGACTCTGCATATAAATAGTGTTATTGTGCCTGGCCATGTTCTACATGGTCAACGCTGTATTCAGCCACTCCAAGATCTAGACTTCTGCTGAAAACACTCCTTCCAAGCCGGAAAGAATGGTAAAGTCAATGTGTAATAATTCTAAACTTAACAAATCCACAAGTGAAGAAATTGTAGTGGCCATTGGAACCAGTTCCAGATACCCCGTTTCTCTTCACTATATTCTTCCTGGTTTCAGTCCCACAAAATCCTCATGTTAATGTAACCCCAATAGAATCAGAAAGTGGGGACATTGGGAAGTAATTTGTTTGAACAAGGCCATGCAGGAAGGCAATTGTAGTGGGACTAGTCCTTATAAAAAGACAAAAAGACTAGAGCTCCCTATTTTTTAAAATATTTGTTCAAGTATTAGAGAGAGAGAGAGAGAATGTCAGTGTCTGCTGCTTCCACAAATAAACTTCAGACACACATGCCACTTTGTACATTTGGATTTACAAGAATATTAAGGAGTCAGACCCACACTCTCAGGCCATGAGGCTTTGCAAGCAACCACCTTTAACCTCTGAGCCATTTCTCTGGCCCTGGAGCTCCCTCTCTGGCCCATGAGATACAAGAGTTGTGTACACAGCTAATCAGTCAACCCAGGATAAGTCAGCGTGACAGACACCAATGATTTCCAACCTGACCCAAAGCAGAAGTACAGAGACCCTTAAGATCTCAACAATAAAGCAGCCTTAATACTCACCCACCATGACTCAGGGAACTGAGCGAAAGAGGGGGTGGAAGGATTGTAAGAGCCATGGTGTGGGAGAATATCTAGAGACATCGCTCCCCTCAGCAACAACCCACAAAGCCGGGGAACCTGGTTGCCTCCTGTGCTATATCCATAACCCCTTACCACATGGATTGTTCCAGTATGCCCACCAAGGAGGATACCCAGTGGATTGGGGACAGGGAGGAGGGAGATGGGGATACCAACATAATCTTTGCTAATACAATGTATCTAATTTTGGACAATAAAGATATCAATTTAAAAAAAAGAGTTGTGTACAACCAGGGGGGGGTTGTTATGCAAACTCTATCTTTACCAGAATCTTGATCTCAGATTTGAAGTCTACCAAGCTGAAAGAAATCAATGTCCGTTGCTTACATCCCCTCCCCCAGTTTATTCCACGAGGGTATCGCAGAGCCACCCATGCAGGTAGGACTGTACTTCTCCACCCTTTCTGTTACGTGTGGCCATGTAGCTAATGGATAAAACTTGACCATGAACCTCAAGAAACAAGGCATCATTGGCAGTGGTCTTCTACCTGCTCCAGCGACCTTTAAAGTCTGAACCAAGATGGTGCCTCTGACTGTTTGGATCTCTAAGACCTGGAGCCTGAGATAAGAATGACAGTTTTCAGGCGCTGGAGAGATGGCTCAGCAGTTAAGGTACTTGCCTCCAGAGTCTAAGGACCTGGGTTCAGTTCCTCAGTACCCATGTAAGCCAGACGCACAAACTGGCACATGCATCTGAAGTTGGTTTGCAATGGCTAAAGGCCCTAGCATGCCCATGATATCTCTCTCTCTCTCTCTCTCTCTCTCTCTCTCTCTCTCTCTGTATATGTGTGTATGTATCTGTATCTTTCTGCTTGCAAATAAATAATTAAAATATTTTTAAAATGACAGTTTTCAGATAACACTGACATCTAATTTTCTATTGCTGTATCACTGAGTTTTTGGAATTATTCATTACCTTGGTGCAACTTAGCTTATCCTGAATAATACAATTATAAGATCATAAGAAGGAGAGAAACTAACTTGTATGAAAATTATTAACAGAATGATGACTTCTGAATGTCTCGTCAAAAGCACACCCCCCCCCCGTGGCTTTTAACCCACAGGGAAGGATAGATTTCAAACCAAGTCACCTTCTTCTATTTCTCTTCAAATTCAATAGCACACATTTTTTAGAGTAGAGACATAAAATGGCCTGGGAGTCCATGGTCCTTCTTGTCCTGTTGATAGTGGACTCATCTGCAAGACTCCATCTCAAGAAGCCTTCCATACAGAGAGGGTCCCTCCCTCTTCGGAGCATGTATTAGTCAGGGTTCTCTAGAGGAAACAGAGTTGATAGAATGGATTGTAGTAAAAAAGAATTTATTGGGGTAGTTTACAATAGTCCAACAATAGCAATGTGTAGGCCCACAGGTGAAGAAACCAGTAGCTGTTCAGTCCACGTGGCAGGAGGCCTCAGCAGTCCCAATCCAGCCCAGAAGTCCTGATGGCTCCTTGGGGAGCAGCTGCTCTTCAGTCCACAATGTGAGGCCGAGGAATCTGGATTCCAATGTCCAGGAAGGGTAGGAGAGCAGGATGCGAGTGCAAGTCACGAACAAGCACCAGCAGCCAACAGGCAGGGAAACAAGGAGAGAATTTCTTCCCCTTTATATAGCCTTAGGTTGGGGTCTTACAACCCTTCCCCAGACTTATTGGCTTCCTGAGTCTCTGGAATTTCCTTCCTGCATGGCCCACACAGGAAAGGATGTTTAGTTCTAGCTTCTTTGAACTTCTTGACATCCTGCCCCCAACTGAGAGACTTGTACAGCCAGCACCTTACCAACTCTGCCATCTTCCCGCCCCACTGTTTGATGTTTTGATGACAAACCTCACACAAATGTTCACACCTGCCCTGCACTTCTCAGTACTTCCCAAGCTTTTCTCCTGGGTTGAAGAAAATATGTATGAAGCCCGATATCTCCTTTCTCTGAATAAAAGCAATCAGTATCTGAAGTAACACCTTGTTCATCTTTTAATCTTTCCTCTGGTCTGTTCTCAGAACCTAGCATGACATCTGACCCAGTGCAAGGCCTCAACAAAATATCGAAGAAAATTCTTCAGTGCCTCTCATACTAAGCAGTGATCTCAAACAATGAATTCCTTAATCTGTAATTTCTGGCTCACTTCACAGCTCATTATGAAACAATAAGCTGAAACACGTTAGTACACACACCTGAACCATTCAGTCCACACATGGGAACCACCCATTCCATGGTCCATTAATACCATCCTGTACAATGATGGCATAAGGGTGACCAAAGAAACAGGCAATCACACAGCCAGGCAGGTCTGGGATATTAGAAGTAGTGAATGACCATTAATCACTGGGGACAGGATGAGAAAGCTGTGATCTCACAGGCAACAGGAAAGCAAAAATGCCCTATGAATCTAGAAGAATAGGGCTCCACGTACACATCAATGAAGTGTACACATAGCATATCCCTCAACAGTTTCTGCTTATTTGCTCATTATTCATCTTAATGAATTGGCTCATGGGTCAGCGTCCATTGGCACCATACAGACTTCGATTTCTTTCCAAACATAAGGCAGAACCGATCTTCTTATTTTTCCTGGGAAGGAGGAGCCCTGATTGCCTAAGAACCAGCCTGTTTCGACCTCATGAGAACTGAGTTTCTTTCTCTGTGTTAGAATTCAAAAGATTTCTTTCTCACACCCAGAGAGAAAACCAATCCACAGTATGAAGTCTGCTCATAAGCCACTTTATCCTTGTAAGGGCCCCCAGGGAACTTTTTCATTTGAAATCATATCTCTTCCAGGCAAACAAATGCTCCTTGAAGCGTCCCAATCAGCATTAATCTTCCTGATTTGTGGTATTTAGGGGGTGCTTTAATTACCCCCGATATTTTATCATTCCTTTAAATATCTCAAAATATCTCCTGATTTCTTGGGAAGAAGTCGCCTTCCTTAGAGATGGTCAGGAAATCTATAGCTGCTTTAGAAGTCCTGCTGCTTTCTGAGACAAGCAGTTAATCTTCTTATTCTTTCTAGAAGATTGATCATTAAATGTTGAAGGTCTTGGATAATTCTGGATACCTCAATCCCCAGTGAATCAGAAAGAAGGGAAACCCAACGGAAGAGAGGCTGTGGTTATTCGTGTATCATTTCAGCAATGTGCTGACCACAAGGGCAGAGGAGTGCTTCCCCACACTGGGATCCAGATATGGTTTTCATTTTCCACGATTTCCCCCACAGCTCATCTCTGAAAATACAGTTAACTCAAAGACGATGAATCTCCTTGACTGAGTCAGTTTCTCCATTATGACATTGATTGAGACACTGAAATGATAATTATTTCTCTAGAGTCAGAAAGAATACTTCTCTGGGTAGGCAAAAGACGGGAAGCCAGACATAGTCCAAGTATCTCAGAGGATGAGGTCACTGTTTCTGACCAGAGAAAAACCTTGTTAGACTGCTACTTCCATTTCTGGAAGATGACTACTAAATCCCTTAGATTCAGAATACTTAGAATTTAATTAGAATTTGAATTATTCAAATTAGAATAGTGCCCTGCTCACCAGCAAAACGACACTGGTATCTGAAAGGTCTTATGAGACCAGGATAGATCAGAAGGGAAAAAGGCAGGGCAAGGATGCCAAAAACCTAGCTTCACAATATTACCCAAAGTTGTCTCCATTATATGAAAAATACCAGTGCCACCTAAGGTGACATACGAAGCCAGCACCAAATATAGCTGTGAAAACTAGGGCAAGAAAGGGAAGTTTGGATCATGGTGAGAAACAGAGTAGAATCCGGAACAGTAGAAGTTCTGAATGTCTGGACCAGGAGCAAAGAAATGCGTTAGAGAAAAGTTGAAGATCGCTTCCTTACTTCTTAGAAGCCGCCTCCAGTGCTGATTTCATTTCTGAATTCTGGATGGATCCTGTGACAAGTATCTAATGACAGAGTGACCTGGAGGGGATCAGAGGAGGATAGAAAATGAAGAAAGCCAAAAACTGTCTGTGCAACATTCAGTACCCACAAAACATACCAAGTCACAGGCCCTGACTTCCCTCTCACCCTGAACCACACATTAAGTGATAACAGATACTGTCACCTGTCCGTTACAGGTTCTGCCAATAAGTGGTAAGTAATGGCTTCAGAACTAATTACTTTGCTCATAATCAGGGCATCCTATGGAGCTTTCATGATAGAGTGGTTACAGGCCAATGGGGCTACGTTTCTCTTGACTTTTTTGGGTGGGTCACAAGTCATAACCAGCAGCTCCAACGTTCAAAATTCATCCTGTAAAAGACGAGGAAAATACCACATGGTTTTCTGGACCTCCTTCTAACTAGGAAAGAAAGACCTTTCCTGGGGAGTTAAGCGGATTTTTGGCCTTCTAACTGATTATGTATGAGTTCACTTTTCTCTCTGCTATGATGAAATATTTGACAAAAGGAACTTAAGGGAGGAAAGGTGAGTTTTGTCTCACAGTTTGAGGGTACAATCCATCATGGCAGGGAAATCATGGTGGCAGGTGTGGGAGAGAGATAATCACCTTGTTTCTGAAACCAGGCAGCAGAGAGATGAATGCTGGTGCTCAGCTCGCTTTCTCCTTTTCATTCAGTCTGGAACTCTGGCCATTGAAGGGCGCCACTCACATTGAGAGGGGGACTTCCCTTCTCAGTTAAACTTTTATGGAAAACACCTTTATAGACACACGAAAAGGTGTGTTTCCATGGTGACTCTAAATCTCACCAAGTTGATAGTGAAGTTGAACCATCACAGGAAAGACCAAAGCCCAGCAAGGCATGAAACCCTGTAGCTCTCTGCCCAGCCTCTGGGGCTCAGGCAGCTTGGGTAACCCTGACCTTCCTGCCAACCAGCTGTCTGCAACAAACTACCACAATGCCATCCTTAGACTGTGCCCATCTTCCCTAAGATCAACAGAACCCAATTATTCCTCTCTGAAATGGGTTACTCTTGCTCCTCCCTAGGAGTAGGGAAGATGAGAGACAAAGCCGGGGGTCAGGGACTCTAACTTGTACTTGTTGTGAGAACCAAGGATACACTGAATGTTGCTGCATCAGAGAAGAATCACGAAAACCATCCTAAGCAGGAGACCATGAGGGCTGCTGATCATATCCAGGTGGGCATCATTTCCAAATCTGGATGTAAGAACTAACCTTCCCAGAGGTTCACCTGAAGTTGTTAAGAAATTATAATTAGACGTTGTATTTTCTAAGCCTTCCCTCTCAGGAGCCCAGGGCACTTCCCTGCACCATCTTATTAATCTTAACACCACTGAAGGCAGCGGGCATCTGTTGCCATTTTTATTTTCAGGATGAGAGAGGGGAGACGTGGGTACGGGTTAATGGCTTGCCCGATGTCATGTCCTAGTGAGTCAGCACCAGATGGAGACGAGGCCAAAACCAATTCACTGAAGACCCTGGAAGCATCTGAAGGTCACTTACTTGCCCATGAAGCATGAGTGGCCTGGGAAGGACTTACTGGGGAAATGTCAGAGCTCTGGAAAGTGGGAAAAAGAATAACACATAAGCCAGGATTCCAAGCGCAGGAAGGCTTGGGAAGACCTCTTACACTTTAAATGCTTTCTTTACCTAAAAAATAGAGACGATAGCATGAACTCCATCTAATTGACTGAGCTATTTTGAAGACAATAAGTTGTTTCAAATTAAACCATGTGAGATAGGCAATTTTGTAAAGTTGAAAGTCAGTGCAAGGCATTGTTGTTTGACAGGTTGGTAGAACCATTTCTTCAAGGGAAGTCGCTGCTCTGGCTAGCAACAACAGTCCTAAATTACAACCAGACAACTCTGCAGGAAGCTTTCTAAATGACTGTGAGGGTTTAAGTTTTGTTGTCAACTTGACCTTTTCAGTAATTCTGGGTGGGTCTCTGAGGATGTTCACAGGAAGGCAGCCTCTCAGTAGGGGGCAGGATGTAAGGAAGCTCAAAGAAGCTAGAAGTAAACATCCTTTCCTGTGTGGGCAGTGCAGGAAGGAAATGCCAGAGACTCAGGAAGCCAACAAGTCCTGGATAGAGTTGCAAGACCTCACCCTCAGGCTCTATAAGGGGAAAGGAATTTCTCTCCTTTAGCTGCCTGCCTGTTAACTGGTGTGTGTGTGTGTGTGTGTGTGTGTGTGTGTGTGTGTGTTGTTGGTGATGGGTTTCTCTCTCTGCTTGGACCTGTGAAAGGGCCCAGCCTCTTTCACTATTATTGAACTTACCCTGGATCTGTAGCTTCAATAAATCCTTTCCTCCCATAACTGTGCCTGGTTTGAAGATTCATCCCAGCAGCATGTGGCTGTCTGTGACAATGACCAAGTAGTTCTTTCTGCCATTCAATGTTCTGTGAACACATTTTCAGCACCAACCAAAAGGAAAGTGCCACCACGTGAGTTACAGAAATAACTGATGATGTGATCCCTAAGCAGGAAAACCTAGTAGTTAACTGGAGAGCAAACAAAGCCACCCCTTATTCCCTTGTAAGAAGGCATGAAACAGACATGGAGATCAGAGGAGGGAAATCAGGGCTTGCCTGTGTTCCTTTCCAGGCCTAGAAGGGTTTTAAGAAAGATGTTTGGGGAATGAAAGGACCATGGGGCAGTGCACATGAAAACAAAGCAAGTTATAAGAATCCAGATGAGAATCCAGCTGTGCCCGTGGCTCCATGTGAACATCAGTGTATACGGTTGGGCTGCCCAGGTTGTCGTGAGCTAGGTTGACAAGGTTCTCAATAATGAGAAAAGATTGGGACATTGGTCAATGGGAGCCAAATGAAAACATGGCAGTCTGTCTCTCAGCAAGGTTCACCTGAAAACAACCCCCAAACCACCACAAGCAACAGCAATGAAGAACTACCACCATCATGAGGTCAGTAGCTTCAGACCAACCAGTTAGGACTGAGCTAGAAACAGAAAAATTTCCACAACTAAGTTATCTGGGATTCCTCTTTCTCCTGAACACCCCGTCCCCTCCAGACTCCATCTCCCACCTACCCCCAAACTGGAAGACCCATCTACAGCATGAACCGCAGTAAATAAGATTTCCATTATGGCACAAAATGTACCATTTTAAGAAGCTAGCATTTAAGATTGCCTTAATTCTCTCTCTCTCTCTCTCTCTCTCTCTCTCTCTCTCTCTCTCTCTCTCTCTCTCTCTCTCTCTCAGTGCTTTTTATGTAATAACACTGAAAGCACTCTGCAATTTGTATTCCATTCTATTTCTTTTTTTTGAAAAAAAAAATCTGATTGAGGCTTTCTAAGTTGACTCAGCGGTCCAATAATGGCTTGTAACTTGCATTTGGGGGAGAAAAAAAACAGCCTAAGACAAAATGGGGGTGAATTCTCGAGGCAGACGCATAACTCTACACATGCATACATTCTCACAGAACTACCTCCACCTAAATCCTGAAGGTCAAGAGACATGTGCAGAATAGAGCTTGAAATGAAATCCAGAACTGAAATAAGATTTCTAATAACTTCAACCACAAGACCGTCCACCTTCCAAGGACTTGCTTCTTAGCTGGAAATTGTCACAATAGGAGTAGATAGTGTCCTAAAATCAAAAACAGTTATCCAAGAAATTAAAAATGTGACCACTTCCTGTGTGTGCTACCAATATTGAGAGGCTTGAGTAAGAATTAGATGGGTTAATACTGTGAAAAGAAGTGTGGAATCCAAGAAAAGACTAGGAAAAAGGAAACGACCTCCTCAAACGTGCCAGAAAGTGATGTCACTAGAGATAAAGAATGTCGTGGTCAATCCAACTCCACCAACAAACCACAGGATGATGGCTGACATCTGGCAAGAGATGAATCACCACGGCCTATGGCGTAGACCCCAAATGGAACCTATGAGAAAGAGGTGTGATAAACAAGAGACCTATCACCATAGCAAGTCAGATAACCCAGGAAAGGTCAAAGTGACAGACACCAATGACACCCAACACAGAAGTTCAGAGGCCCCTATGACCTCAACAATAAAGCAGGTTTAAAACTCACCCACCATTGACTCAGTGAGCTGAGCAGAAGAGGGGGCTGAAAGACTGTAAGAGCTATGGTGGGGGAGAATATCCAGAGACATGGCCCCTCACAACAACATACAATGGAGGGGGGACCTGGCTATCTGCTGTGCTATTTATAACCTGTACCCCAGGGACTGATCCAGTAATGCCCACGAGGAGGGTCCCCAGTGGGTTGGGGACAGAGAAGAGTGTAATGGGGCTACCATCACAAAATTTGCTCGCACAATGTGATTATGGATTATAAAGACAAAAAAAATGTCTTCAGGGGCAGAGATGAAAGTGTCTTCCCCATCTAGTAAGCTGTCCACAGACAAAATCTAAAAAGGAAGGATCCTTGGCTGGTCTGCCCGTTTCTCAGCGTCACTATCCTTCCTTCCAAGGAGCTGGAAGGAAAAGCAGCAAAACATCAGGAGTTGGAATTTCTCACTTTACATCCTAGGACGGATGTGAACAGAGGAAACGTTTCCATCACCTGTGGCAGTTCTGCTTCAGACCACTTGAGGGCGCGCCTCCTCTGGGATCTGCACCAAGTGAGAGCCACGCAGGGTCCACTGTCCCTGGAGCAGGTGGGTGCAGGGGGCTCCCATCCCTTCAGCCTGGAAGCTTTGCTCTAACCTTGGGGAGACGATTCCAGAACCATCCCACTGGCAGCATAGGGAAAAGCAACAACTCTCCCATTCACCATGTGATTTGAGGACAAAGATTCCTTTAAAAAAAAAATATGTCAGGAAGGGCTGGAGAGATGGCTCAGCGGTTAAGGCACTTGCCTCCAGTGCCTAAGGCCCCAGGTTCAGTTTCCCAGGACCCACATAAGTCAGACCCACAAGGTGGTGGCCCTGGTGTGCTCGCTCTCTCTCTCTCTCTCTCTCTCTCTCTCTCTCTCTCTCC
>PVHP010030223.1:0-21837 GCA_004024765.1 Zapus hudsonius
CCCCAAGTCGGGGAACCCCGAGTCAGAGGACCCCAAGTCGGGGAACCCCGAGTCAGAGGACCCCAAGTCGGAGAAGCCCGAGTCAGAGGACCCCAAGTCGGGGAACCCCGAGTCAGAGGACCCCAAGTCGGGGAACCCCGAGTCAGAGGACCCCAAGTCGGGGAACCCCGAGTCAGAGGACCCCAAGTCAGGGAATCCCGAGTTAGGGGACCCCAAGTTGGAGAAGCCCGAGTCAGAGGACCCCAAGTCGGGGAACCCCGAGTCGGGGGACCCCAAGTCGGAGAAGCCCGAGTCAGGGGTCCCCAAGTCCGAAGACCCTGAGTCAAGGGACCCTAAGCCGGGGAACCCAGAGCCTGGGAAACCCGAGTCAGGGGACCCAAAGCCCGGGGAGTCCAAGTCGGGGGACCCCAAGTCTGGGGAGCCCCGGGAGCCTTCTGGGCCCGAGCAACCGATTTCAAAAGCAAACTCCAAGTCGACAGAGCCTGGGCAGGAGTCCACGAAACAAGATTCGATCAAGCTCCCTTCTGACAATGAGACCCCTAAAACCGACCCAAGCCAGCCTGCTGAAAAGGGACAGACTGAAGCCGGGGACCAGCAGGAGGAGGAGGAGGGAGGGAAGTCCTTGGAGCTCACTGAAGCCCTGGAGCCCAGCGAAGCGGAGGACGAGCCCGAAGAGGGCCTGCCCCTTGAAGACGAGAAAGAAAAGGAGCCTGGCCCTTCGTCCAGCAAGAACCGCGAAGGGACACTGGGGGAGCCCAGCAGCAGTGAGAGGGATGATCCTTACAGGGACAGTCCTGCGGGCGGCAGTGCCGAGAGCAGCCACTTCTTTGCGTACCTGGTGACCGCAGCCATCCTGGTAGCTGTCCTGTATATTGCCTACCACAACAAGCGGAAGGTAGGTCAGACGTTGTCCTAGGAAGGGGACTGGGACTTTTTATATTTTATTTATTGATTGAAGCTCGAGGGGGGGGGCAGAGAGAGAGAGAGACAGAGGAGGGGGGGGAGAGAGATTCCAGCCACTGGAATGAATGAACTCCAGGCACATGCACCACCTTGTGCAGCTGGGGAATCGAACTCAAGTCCTTCTGCTTTTCAGAAAAAGGCCTTAACCGCTAAGCCATCTTTCCAGCACTTAATACATATTCTTTTCTTCCCCTTTTTCCATGCTTGAGTCAATGTACCATTCTAGCTTCCTTTTGGAATCTGTCTTCCCTCTGTATTGGCAAAAAGAACATTTCCGGTTACAAATAGTCTTTCATTTAAAAAGAATTTTTAAAATTTATTTGTAAGCATAGAGATAGAAGAGATTCAGAATGGGCACACCAGGGCCTCCAGCCTCTGCAGACAAACCCCAGATGCATGTGCCACTTTGTGCATCTGGCTTGACTTTACGTGGGTACTGGGGAATTGAACCTGGGTCTTTAGGCTTTGCAGACATCTCTCCAGCCTTAGCCTCATTTTAACAGCAAAAATCCAAGGAATCTCCTTTCTTTAGCAGCGTTTAGGATGAAGTGACAGTTAATGCCCCTCAGTGACCACTTAGGTGATGGCATTTTCCTATTGAACCCTGAGAAGTGAGACGTTAGTTTCAGGAACCTGGTTAAATTGGAGTTGAATTCACAATGGCCCTGAGTATATGGCTATAAAGAATGAGGGAAGACCTTAGTAAAAGTGCACATTATTCTGTATTCAAGCGCTCACAATGAGAGTGGTTAAGAGTGAACATGAAGCAAAGTGTGAGGTCGAGGAGTATATTTGTAGGTTGTGGATATGGCTGAGCTGCTAAAGGCGCTTGCTTACAAAGCCTGCTGCCCTGGGTTCGATTCCCCAGAACCCAAGTAAAGCCAGACACACGGAGTGGTACATGTGTCTGGAGTTTGCTTGTAACACGTTCTCTCTCTCCCTCTCTCAAATAAATAAAGTTGTAAATAGGAAATAATTACTGATTATGATTAAAAAAAGAAAGCCGGGTGTGGTGGTACACACTAATCTCAGCACTCAGGAGGTAGAGGTAGGGCCTGGGACTACAGAGTGAGTTCCAGGTCAGCCTGGGCTAGAGGGAGAGCCTGCCTGGTATGTGTGGGAGGGCGGGGGTGCCAGGAATGACCTGTCCTAGAGCTAGCTCTCAGGAGAGGGCCTGGCAGATCTGTGATGGAGCCCCCTAGATTAAATCCTACAGACTTCCACCTGTCATTTCCTACTGAGTAGTAGTCTAAAGGAGTTTTCTGTAAATAGGCTCCTTTTAAAATCTGCTCTTTGCAGAGGAGGGTTGCATGTATGTGGTGTTGAGAATTGGGTGTTGAGCTCTACACCCAGCCTGGAACAGCACTTGCCTAGCATGTACACACACGGTCCTGGTTTGATCCCAGCACTGAAAAAAAGGGAAAAAAATATATTTATTTTTTCTGAGGTAGAGTCTCACTCTAGCCCAGGTTGGCCTTGGAACTCACAGTGATCCTACCTCTGCTTCCTGAGTGCTGGGATCAAAGGCAAAGGTGCCGCCTGGCTCCACCTTGGTGTTTTGAGCCAGGGCCTCTCACCCATTTGGATGGGCTAGCTCACCAGCAAGCCCAGGAATCCTCCTGTCTCCACCTCCTCAGCTCTGGGATCACAGGTGTGCACTGTCACTCTTGCAAGATGCCCATTGAGCCATTTCCTCAGTGTCAGATAGGCCTCTGAGAGTGTACTGTTCTTTCTAAAGTGAGGTCATTGCCTCTGATTTCAGGAACTGAACTGGGCCATTTTCTTTTCTCCTCTCTAGATCATTGCTTTCGCCCTAGAAGGAAAAAGATCCAAAGTCACCCGAAGGCCAAAGGCCAGCGACTACCAGCGTTTGAACCTAAAGGTAAGGAAGGAGGGGCAGGTCATGGGAGAGGTGTGCAGCCTCAGGTGGGCTGGAACCATGCACATACTGTACAGTGAGAGCTCGAAGAGACTGGTCAGGACTCCACTCACTGTTCCCACTCACATCAGTGGCAACGCCTACAACCGATAGTAGCTCCAGAGCCTTAGTTCAGAACTTTCTGCACTATACTAGTTCTTCACAAACTTCTAATAGACACATGCGTTGCCTTGGGAATGATGATTGAAAGGCAGAATCTGAGTCACTAGTATGGGGTAGATCCCACATGTGCCTCCGTTTCTAGGGGACACTATATGCCACTGGAGCCACACCCCTAAAAACAAATGAGCTCAGAAGCTCAGGGCTTCCAGGCTCTCCTCAGAGCAGCCCTGCACTCAGTCAGCCTGCCTGTGCCGGGAGAGAAGCCCTGTGTCCCGTAGCAGCAGGAGCTGAGCAGGTGTCTCTGCAGAGGTGACCTGTCTAAGCAGGAAGTGTGCACTCACACCAGGATGCTGCCTACATGCCTGCTTCCTGCCCCTTTCTGTTTATAGCAGAGAGGCACTGGCAAAGGACAGGCCCGGAAGTAAGGTGTGCCCGGCTTCCCCACCAGCTCTTACCTGAGCACTCAGCTCACAGCATCTTCGATAAATGGGTCAGCTTCACAGTCAGCTCTGGACTGCTACTTCCATAGATAATGGACTTGAAAGATTTTTTTTTCCCCTTCCACATTATAAATTTTCTTCTAGTTGAAAAGAAAAAATCATTCACATTGAAATAATATAGAAGAGTATAAAACAGAACCCAGGAGTTCCTTATGCTTATCAAGTGTCTTTTTTTTTTTCTTTGATTAATTGATTTGTTTAATAATTTTTTGTTGTTTGTTTTTCGAGGTAGGGTCTCTTTCTAGCCCAGGCTGACCTGGAATTCACTATGTAGTCTCAGGGTGGCCTCAAACAGCTATCCTCTGCCTCCCAAGTGCTGGGATTAAAGGTGTGTGACACCACGACTGACCTTGATTTTTGTTTGTTGAGACATGTTGAGCCCAGGCTGACTTCAGAATCATGATCCTCCTGCCTCAGCCTCCTGACTGCTGCACCCACACCTGCTAAGTGTCAATCTTTCTGGTGAATCTTTCAAACTGGCTTTGAAGATACATTCATGTGACTCATGTACTTTCATTTTCACTAATTGCTGTTTTATGATGGTGGATCACTTTGTCTTAATTGTGAATTTTTTTCCCCTTGAACTACAGTTCCAAAATCATAAATGTATATTCCTTTGGAAAAAATTGAGTGTCACTAATGGACTGTGTTGCTCTCGTTTCAGCTTTGATTTTCCCTTTGTCTGCAAGAACCTCGTTCTCCCTGCTGAGTTGTTTACGAATCAAGAGAATGAAGAGAAAAGTACAATGATCGCCTCTGGGACTTTGTGGCAAGTCTGGGCTGGCAGATTTGGAATTGCTTTGGGTTCTGCACCTGCACTTTGGTGACATTGTACTCTGGTGACATTTTGCTTTTGTGTTCCCTTCATGCTTGTGTGTCCTGTCATCCTTCCTTCCTCCCAAGTGTGCATGGAGGAGGCATATGGGAATGTGTCTGTGGTAAAGGGAGACCCCATCCCTGGGCAGTCCATCCCAGCCTCTCGGCCTTGGCGCTCTAGTGAAGTTAGCCCTTGATAGGGCATTGCCCTCTCAGTCAAGAGAAAGCTTTCTGTGAAGAGTGCTTTTCTACTAATGCCTCTGGAAACGTGCCCTAGAAAATGTCGATGATGAAATGCTGATGGGTAGAAGAGTAGTCTGAACACGGTTCTCTCCAAAGACTCCAGCAGCAAACCAAAACAGCAGGTTTAAAGAGTGCTTTACTGCCTTCAAGTCTAACCCTCTAGCATAAGATCTCTACATGTTTATTTGAGAAGTGAATCCATTTTGGCTGTACTAGCACAAAATTTGTGTCTCTAGAAGTAAAACCAGTTTCATTAGATGTTTGATATGGTGATCATTGAAGCAGTGTATTCTTTCATAGTCATAATAGGAATCTCTTGAAAAGGAGGACAAGCTCACACTTTGTGTTAGGAAAGCACTCAGGTTTTGGTTTGCATGAAAGCAGCTTTCCTTTTTGCCTCTGTTGCTTAAAATAGACCACACACACACGTGCAACTGCACTCTGCCTGTTTTAGTCTGTGAGTCATGCCTGAACAGAGAAGCATCCTAACTAATCTCAGGGATATAGAACAAATGTGGGAAGAAAGAGACATAGGATGAATTCTGTGCTGTCAGAGAAGTCAGCCTGAAGAGGAAACTGTTGTCCCTTGTCAGGTCGTCTTTCCTCTCCTTTCCTCAGCAGCACATGGCTCACTGAACTCTCCACTCTGGGCATCTGTCACAAGTGCATACTCCTCTTGTTCAACCTGAAGAATCTTTTCTCAGACTCCTCCAGCTCTTCCCCTTAGACCTACTTCTCTAGCCCCCTTCCCTGTTTCCCCCTTGTTTCTAGAGTTTTCTGTCTGTGCCCATGTACACTAGCACCTTCCCACTAGCCTACACACATGCCAAGATGGCCCCTGCCCACACCATCCTACGAACCATTCCGCTCTTGCTGCTCAGGTAAGCGTTGCTTCTGTTGCATTGCCTTTGGTCCTCGTCTTTCTGCTCTGTTTCCAAAAGTTGTTCACTGAGCAGCTCACCAAACCTAGCTGGCTTTCTTACAGAACCCAAAGGCCATTTCCGTACACTCACAGGATTGGACACTGGACTGTACATGTTGACATCCCCTTTCTGGTATCTCTCACAAACTATCCTTTGCCTTATCTGTGCTGGTGGGGAGAGGACCCCAGGTTTCTCTTGCTTCAACTGTCTCTTTAAAAACTCATCCTTTCTTCGTCCTCTAAGTGAATCCCATCCAGCCCGCTGCTGCTCAGCAGCCCAGGTGGCTTGTCCTGCTATCACTGAACTCTCTGTGCTCACTCAGCTGCCCAGTTTCTTTACCACACACTGCAAACTTTTACTATTTTCTCATGACAAAGGTCTTATCCATTAAAAAAATATATATATGTATATGTGTATGTCTGTTTATTCAACTACAACCCTTCCATTTTCCTTGCTTCCCCTGTCCAACACCCCTGTCTATTTCATTTCTCTGATAAATTTGTTTTGAGGAACCACCTGACTGGACTTTCATAGCTGTCTCTTGCTCTGGTCTGTAGCTTGTCTGCACCTCTCTTGGCAGTGACATTGCAGATTCTTGTTGTCACTCTGCAGACTGCCTTCCTGGCTTCTCTGTCCCGTCTGTCTGCGTCTTGGTCTTCGTTCTTGTTGTGTCCTCCATTTTCCAGCTTCCCGTGGCTCTTTTTTGTGTTGGTTTTTCATTTTCTCTCTCTCTCTCTCTCTCTCTCTCTCTCTCTCTCTCCCTCCCTCTCTCCCTCCCTCCTTCCCTCCCTCCCTCTCTCCCTCTCTCTGTCTCTCTCTCCTTACCCAGATCTAATGTTTGTTCAGGCCCAGCTCACATGTTCCCGTGTTCCTTCCTAGCTGCTCCAACCCACGGGATTCCTTTTTCCATTCCGTTCTGACAGACATTGCATCTGCGTTCGCTCTGTTCTTCCCTAGAAAACAGCTCTGAGACGGTCTTTGGCACTGCCACCTGGGCTTAGTATGATGACAGTCCTTAGTGATTCTTTCTTCATGACATCTGGATGTGACTTACATGAGGGCTCACACAGCTCTGGTTGCTGTAACCTCTTACCTGTTGGCTTTTGCTCTTGAAGCAGGAAGAAAGGTTGGTTTCAGAACCATGAAGGTTGATGGGAAGTGGGCACA
Source organism: Zapus hudsonius (assembly GCA_004024765.1). Classification (NCBI taxonomy): domain Eukaryota; kingdom Metazoa; phylum Chordata; class Mammalia; order Rodentia; family Dipodidae; genus Zapus; species Zapus hudsonius. Next base: position 6,654 of record PVHP010030223.1, read on the forward strand.
TAAGTAATGCCACTAAGCTCAACCCTTTGGGCTCTGAGAAGAATCATTTCTTGTGCTGAAAAAGTATGGTGGAATTTTTTTCCCTTGAGAAATTGCCCCACAGGAGATAGCTCCTGCCAGAGGAGATTGTGCAGATGGGGATGAACTGGCCGAAAGCATCCAAACCCAGGGCTGGGCTGGGGGCATGTGATGGGGAGCTCAGGGAACCTCCACAGGCACCCCTGCAGCAACCGTTCCCGGATGTCATCCTGCCCCAGCTTTCAGTTGGAGGAGAATCTGCTAGTCATAGGTATTCATAGAGAAAAAGGCCAGACCATCTACAAATGCTGAGACCCCACGGAAAGAGCTGACAGCTAGCTGTATATGGTGACATGATTTACCCCCACGACAGCTTTTCATGAGGCATTTGTGGTAAAAACTGTACCTCCAGCATTTCCCTAATGATAATGCTCAGTTCCATTTCTCCCTGGTCACCTCCTACGTACTGCTGAGTGTGTGATGAAAGCAAGAACACTGCACATGTCCTAAGCTTTTTGAACTTGGAAGAGGGTGTGCTGGACATCAGACCCTGCGGCTCTGCTGCGCTGTTTTCCGAAAACCCTTCCTAAGGAAGGTTGAGTTTGGCATTGCCTGGCTTAATGCTATGAGATTTTGAGGTTTACGTTAACTACATTCGAAGCTAAGGGTCACTGTCAGTTCACTTGGTGCCACAGCCAAGTGTGAATGTTCTAACCCTGCCAGTGTGGTCTTCCGTAGACCACGGCAAAGTTGGCGCCTTCACGCTCTGCTAAGAATCAACACACCAGACCGAGGTGTTAAGTGACTGAATGTTGAATTGTTTCCTTTGTTTTGTTTACCCAGTTAATTGATTGCTCCTGTTGAGCAATGTTTTGTATTTTCACCTTTTTTGTAACAACTGTAATTGCTTAATTTTATTTTTTAAAGCTTGCTGTGGTCTAATGATAGTTTTTAGTATATAATAATTCACTGAGCTTCTGTAAAGTGCCACTTCAATGTAGTTTTATGTCATTGAACAGAAACCAAAATAAATTTCAGATATCAAAGCAGTAAAAACACTAAGTGCATTACTACTTTGTTAAAATGGGCTAAAATAAGACCCTTGGCACTCAGTTTAGCATAAATGGAAGGTTATTGACTGTTAGCCTTTATTCTCATCCGTCCTTCATACAAGGTGAGCATCTCTAATCAAAACTCTAAAATACCAACATGAATTCATTTGACAGGTCATAATCAGAATGCTCTAAATTATTCCAACATTGCAAGAGAAAACTCAGGTATATAAGGTATTCATAAAGCATAAATGAGTTTGGGGGTTACACCTGGATCTCATCCCATCCCCATGATGTCACTGCATGCATGCAAACATTCTACAATCTCAAAAACAAACACAAAACAGTAATTCCAATCATTTCAAAAAACACTCAGTTTTCAGTATGCATCAGCAAAGTACACATTCCAACCCTGGGCTGGATACACGGGTTTTCAGTAGCTCAACTCACTTTCAACCCCCCACTGCCACCCTTGCCTCTGTCCAATGTGCTGTCTGCATTGTAGGTAGAGAAGATAGCCAGGGTGGTGGATGGGATAGTCTATTAACTCTAGAATGTGTGCTGCCGTGTCCTGGATCTAGAATGTTCCTACAGCCTGCTTGAACCACGTCCAGTAAAGCCTTGCCAGTCTGTCCTTCATGTTTAAAAGACTCTTGGCTGACTCTGGTGGCACACACTTTTAATCTCAGCACTCGGGAGGCAGAGGTAGGAAGATCACCATGTGTTCGAGGCCAGCCTGTACACAGTGATTAAAAAAAACAGTCCCACTGGCCTGGCTTCAATTCCACAGTACCCACGTAAAGCCAGATGCACAAACTGGCGAATGTGCCTGAAGTCCCTCTGCAGTGGGAAGAGGCCCTGGTGTACCCTACTTCCCCTCTGCCAGGCCCATAGAAATATGAAAATCCAAGTCTCGAGGTTGAGCTCCCTAAAAGTGGCTTGGCACTGGCTTTGAGAGCAAGCTGCTTACCTCAATTATAACCTTGAGGCTACCTTGTGAGAGGCTTGGTTGCCCACAAATTTGGTGTTATTCTCCAACAAAGAATTCGCTAACAAGTCTTGTCTTTATTACCAACTTCCAGAACTACACTGATCCTACTGCAGGCATTTCACATCTAAGAGATTATAAGGCAGCAAAAAAGGTCCTTGGAGCCCTCAACCTGTGGAACTAAGCCAAAACCTCACTAGTCACCCTTGCCCTTGACACTAAGGACAGAACTAAGAGTTAATAGGTGCCAGAGCTCCTGAGGCCAACCTATCCACTGACCAACATCTTGGGTGGTTTGGAGTACCTGATCCTTGGCTCAGAGCTGGTGTGTGGGGGGGGGGGGGTGCCAGTACTGCTCATTGTGAACAATGGAGAGGATGCAGGTGCACAGCCCAGAACAGCAGTAAGAACAGCAGGGTGGTAAAAAGAGAGGAGAGCTCCAGGTGAAGAAATCAGAAACACTGCTTTCTATGTGCACGGGACTAGTGTGAGGGTGTGGTGAGTCAGGGGAGGGGCAATTCCTGTGGCTCATCACTGGACGTCTACTTCTTTTTCTTCTGGGCCCGGACCCTTGAGCCAAGAGCCTTCACGTCTGAATACAGGTTCCGATTCAGGATGGCACTACCACACAGCAAGGCCCCTTGCAGGGCCCCCAGCAGCCCACAGGTGAAGATATCTTGGCCTAGGAGGAAATAGTAGAGGTCCACGAGTCAGCAGGTGGAGGGACAAAGCCTTTGCTGTGCATCTCTCTATCAGGGCCATCCAGAGAGACAGCTAGAGATCAGCCAGGGCCACACCCTACCAGTGCAGCTTAGCTCTGGGTATAAGAGCTGCAGGGGCTGAGCAATGGGAACAGAAGAGAACCAGAGAGGCCCAAGGATCAGGTCCTGATGAAGCAGAGCGACGTACCTGTCAGGTAGAGGTTGGGGATGGGGCTTTTGGCCCTCACGGAGGCCATCGCATGAGGATGTAGGCGACCCAGGTCATGGTCAGCTCCGTAGGAGGCACCTCGAGGAGAAGCCAGAAAGAACTGGTTGGTGAGCGGGGACCCACCAGTCACACTTTCCACCTAGGAGGCAAAAAGAAGGCCGGCTTGGGAGGCTGTGACATTGTTCTCTCTTCTCCCTGGATGAGCTTTGTTCTTCCCTGAGTCTCAGGGTTTCTTCCCCCGTCCTAAGGGAAGAACAGAAATGGTAGCCAGAGGTCTGTCACTACCTCTGCTGCTCCCTACCTTGCCTTCCAGCTGCGGGAATAACTTCATGATCACTGACATACAGGCTTCCACAAAGGAGTTTTTGAGGCTCTCATAATCAGTGCCCCGCTTGCCCTGAGGCTCCTCTTGCCATTCTTCAAACCACTCAAAGGCCATGGGCACCAGCGCGATCATTGTGGAGCGGTCTGGGAGCACAAAGCCAGGTCACTGCTGCTCGGTTCCTGACCCAGCCCAGCCCTCGCTCCCAGCTCCCCCGAACCTTAAGAGCTACCTGGGAATCGGTCCTCCCAAGTGGGGTCCTTGGTTGATGGGGAGGCAACGAAGAGAAGAGGGATGTGTTCTGGCGCCTTTTCCTTGGGCATGGAGATGTAGCGCTCCATCCTGTGAGAACATAAACAAGCCTTTCTCCTCAAAGCCCCCAGTTCATCCCCCAGGGTCTTCCCACAGGGATGGAGTTCTTTCTAGAATCCACTGGGAAACTGCCCACCTCCCACCCTATGCCACATCCTGCTTCTTTGTCATGGGTGGGTTGAGTGAGGGCACTACCCCCCACCCCACCCCCCAGCCTTACGCCTTGTCCATGTCCGTGTCAAAATAAACATAGTAGTTGGTGGACTCCAGACCCAAGTCCTTCTTGGTACCTCTCAGGCAGATGAAAATGGAACACATGCCCAAGCCAGGCCGCACCATTCCCAACTGCTGCTTCACACCTGGGAATGGGATCAGTGAGGGCCACACTGAGAGAGCTGTAGCCAGACAGCCACTTCCTGCCCCTCACCTCATCTGCGGCCCGAGGCTCTGCTGTCAACTGGGATGGGTCCAGGCCATTTTACAGGTTTTCTCCATGATCTTGACAAAGACCTCTTCTGTGTCTTGGCTGCATCAGTCATAGCCTTGGTCTGCTGCCTTCCCATCTACCACCTCTGCTCTGGTCACCTCCACATCCAGGTGTGGGCTGCCACTGGCTCCCACCACAGCACCCTCCCCTTCCAGCCAGCATCCTCTCCTCAGATCACACCAGTAGATTTAAGTCACGTCCAAGCTACCTCAAGCTCAGTCATGTTCCCTGTGGGTTAACTGCGTTCTTACCCTTTTAGTGAGTTGTTTACTACGAAGGCCACACATAAGGCCAGGTAGTGAAAAGAGCCCAGACTTTAAATCTGACAAAACAGGGACCTCCCCGTACTGTCACCAGAGCTGTGAAGAGCACTCATTAATTCACCTGTGGGTCTCTGTTGTTTGTTTTTGTTTTTCCAGGTAGGGTCTTGCTCTAGCTCAGGCTGACCTGGACTTTACTATGTAGTCTCAGGGTGGCCTCGAACTCACAGCAATCCTACCTCTGCCTCCCAAGAGCTGGGATTAAAGGTGTGTACCTCCACACCTGTCTTAAAAACTTGGGTCTCAGCTGGGTGTGGTGGTACACGCCTTTAATCCCAGCACTTGGGAGGCAGAGGCAGGAGGATCGCTGTGAGTTCGAGGCCACCCTAAGACTACATAGTGAATTCCAGGTCAGCCTGGGCTAGAGCCAGACCCTACCTCGAAAAACCAAAAAAAAAAAAATCTTGGGTCTCTGTTTGACACCTGTAGATGTTTTGCTGGTGATGTTAGACTAGAGTTCTCACCTTGACATTCAGAGGGGCGTCTGAGAAGAGGGAAGGCATCACCCAAGCTGAGCTTCCCAACTCCAGAGATGAAATGGGAAAGCCTGGAAGACAGACTCACCTGGCAGACAGCGGGCACTCTCTGGCAGTAGGTACTCATAGGTATTGAACAGCCCTGCACTGGAGATCACGATGGGGCAGTAGATCTTCACCAGCTCTTGTCCCTTCTTCACACTGACACCTACAGGCACAATAGCATAGCTGAAGTTCTGAGATCCAAGAAGAGAAGGGCCCATACCTGCCAGATCTCTCCAAAGGACTGGGAATATCTGTAGTTCAGTGGGAGAGCCCTTTCCAGCCCATGGGAGGCTCTAAATTCAATCCCCAGTACAAATAAACCAAGAAAAAAGATTTGAATATAAACTGCTCTTAAAATATATATTTTTTAATTTTTATTTTTGGTTTCTCGAGGTAGGGTCTCACTCTAGCCCAGGCTGACCTGGAATTCACTATGTAGTCTCAGGGTGGCCTCGAACTCATGGGGATCCTCCTACCTCTGCCTCCCGAGTGCTGGGATTAAAGGCGTGTGCCACCACGCCTGGCAAAACATTATTTTTAGGGCTGGCGAGATGGCTCAGCAGATAAGGTGCTTGCTTGCAAAGCTTAATGACCCAAGTTCAATTCCCCAGTGCATGCATCTGGAGTTCACTTATTGTGACTCTGTCTCTCCTTGCAAATAATTTTTTTAAACAACATTATTGCATGGGTTACGGGGAGACCCCATCTCAAAACATCCACAAGAAAACATTAGTTCTGCTTACCGCCATGCTACCCTGACTGCACCTGACCTTGCTAGGTCTCTCCTAGCCCATATTCATTTGCTCTGACATGGGAGTCCAGCCTGCCTGGAACCACACTGCCAAGTCAGGGCAGCTCCTGAACTCAGCCCACGATATCCGGGCTCTGCACTTACCTTCCCTAGCACACTCCTGTGTGGTCCTGCTCCTCCTTGGAAGCCAAGCCCTGCTACTCCCAGAGAACACGGCCTGAGGCCCTTCCTAGGGACTCGAAGGTCCGCCTTTTCTGCTCCTGAGTTCTATTATCCAATGCACTCCCTGATGACTCAACTTTTGTGTCAGAAACACTCAGATTTCTAGGACATGGTGCAGCCCTCTGTGTGTCCACCCTCGTCTCTGGCCATGCCCACAAAAATATTAGGATGATAGCAAATGGCTGATATGTAAATCTTTGTTGACCTTTTGTAAAAATGGCAGTTTAAAAAAATATTTATTCGAGAGAAAGAGTCAGACAAAGAGAGAGAATGGGCATGCAAGGGCCTCTAGCCACTGGAAACGAACTCCAGACATATGTGCCATCTTGTGCATCTGGAAGATTATGTGGGCACTGGGGAATTGAACTCGCGTCCTTCTGCTCTGCAGGCAAAGGGCTTAACCACTGAGCAATCTCTCCAGCCCCAAAATGGCAGTTTTGATGACAGGCATGGTGGTGCAAGTAAATAGTCCTAACTAAGGCAGGAAGATTAAGAGGTCAAGGCCAGCCTGGGCTACATAGTGAGACCATCTTAAAAACAAAAGGCAGTTTCTAATAGTGCAGCCTGAAGTTTTCTTTTTTTTTTTTTTTTGGTTTTTCGAGGTAGGGTCTCACTCTAGTCCAGGCTGACCTGGAATTCACTCTGTAGTCTCAGGGTGGCCTTGAACTCACGGCGATCCTCCTACCTCTGCCTCCCAAATGCTGGGATTAAAGGCGTACGCCACCACGCCCGGCAGAAGTTTTCTTTTTTAAAAAAATATTTATTTACAAGCAGAGAGAGAAGAGAGGGAATGGATGTGCCAGAGCCTCCAGCCACTGTAAAGGAACACCAGATACATGTGCCACTTTGTGCATCTGGCTTTATGTGGGTACTGGGGAATTGAACTCGGGTTGTTAGGCTTTGCAGGCAAGTGCCTTAACCGCTGAGCCATCTCTCCAGCACCACTAGGCTCTTTCTTACCTCTGCCTTTGCCCGTGTCCTTCCCTTCCTTTCCCTTCCCTGGAGTAGTCTCCCCCAACTCCATCCACTGCAGGCTGTTCCTTACTCTCTATGGCTGGCTCAAAGCAAGCTTCTTCCCATTCTACTATTCTCTGTCCCCTCCATCCTGTGTACATGTGGCTCTGTGGTTTCTATTCGACTGAAATGGATTCCCAGTTATCGTTTCTCTCCCTCGTTCACTGCCTGCCACAGGGAAAACACACAAAAGGAGAGCCTGCTTGCAGACATCAGAGGAAAGCCTCTCTCTCACCCGCCCCCCAGCAATGTCTCGGTCCTGATCCAGGACATTCTCAGATGCCCTATGCGCTTTTACACTTTGCTGTTATTTTGTGTTGCTGGACTGCCCCTGCACTCCACGGTTCGTCTCTACACATTCCTCTGGCCAATGTCTGTTCTCAGCAGCCCTAATTTCCTGGGGCCTCTTCCCGGCCCCCTCATCAAGACTTCTTTAAACCGTCCTTGTCTCGGCCTCTTGTGTTTAACACGAAGGCCTCCTCTTCAGAGATGTCTTTCAAGTGAGAACTTGAGACTAGGCAGGTAACACCACTTAGTCAAGATAAATAAGGGCCAATCCACCTCTACCATTACAAATAGAGGCCACTGTGCTCTGCCAGCCTCCAAGCTGCCCCCTGGAATGCATATTACAGAAAAGATTGAGCTATTGTGATGTGCTAAAAATTCCTATAACTACTCCTTTCTTTCTTTCTTTCTTTTTTTTTTTTTTTTTTTTTTGGTTTTTCGAGGTAGGGTCTCACTCTAGTCCAGGCTGACCTGGAATTCACTATGTAGTCTCAGGTTGGCCTCGAACTCACGTTGATCCTTCTACCTCTGCCTCCAAGTGCTGGGATTAAAGGCGTAGGCCAGCACACCCAGCTAGTTTCGTCTTTTTAGCCACTGGATAAATGATTCACTACTGTTTGGGGGGAGCATGCACTCCTTTATCCTTCCTGCTTTCCTCCCATCTCCAGCAGGACCAAAACAGGTTCCAGCCGCCTCTCCTCTCTTGCATGAAGAGGCTGGCTCATCCCCTGGTCCCTCCTGTACCAGCTGAGGAACCCCAAAACACAGCTCAGAGCCCTTACCACAAGCTTTCCCAGCCGAGTCCAGCAGGATACTCTGCACTGTGGCCCTGGTGAGGACAGCGCCCCCGGCCCGCTCGATCACAGGGATGGTGTGGAAGGCGATCTCACTGGAACCTCCGCGGGGGTAATAGGCCCCTTGGATGTAGTGGTCGACCAACAGGGCATGCATGGCGAAGGTGGTATGGCTGGGGGTCACACCTACAGAAGGAAGGAGGGACGGACAGACAGGATGCAGGCAGCCAGCACCATCCAGGTGGAAATAGTAACTTCCTGTTATGTAATGCACATAAGTCTATGCCATGGTTAAAATATTTCCCAGAGTCCAAGGCTGCCAGAGGAGCTTTCTCCATCCCCCACGGGGTTCCTTACAGATCTTGAGACCCGAAGGAATGTACACCCGGCCCAAACCAAGGAGCACTGTTGGTTAAAGAGAAAAATGATCCTCTAGCAGGGTGTGATGGCATAGGCCTATAATCCCAGCACTCAGGAGGCTGAGGCAGGGGGATTGAGAATGTGAAGCCAGATTGCACTATGTAGAGAGTTCTAGAGCAGCCCTAATGACAAAGCAAGAGCAAGTCTCAGAAAGAGAGAGAGAGCCAGGCACGGTGGCACACGCCTTTAATCCCAGCGCTTGGGAGGCTGAGGTAGGAGGACTGCTGTGAGTTCGAGGCCAGTCTGAGACTCATAGTGAATTCCAGGTCAGCCTGAGCTAGAGCGAGACCCTACCTTGAGAAACCAAAAAAGAAAAAGAGGAGAGGGAGAGGGAGAGGGAGAGGGAGAGGGAGAGGGAGAGAGATAAAGAAAGAGAGAAAGAGAATGTGTCCTAACTCTTGCAGGCAGGGATAAACAGAATTTCTGCCAGGATCCCAGCACGGGGAGCTGGGGTCTATTTTGTACCTATCAGTCATCAAGGCGGATATCTGAGCAGACAGAGAGCTGGGAGAGCAGCCCCTCCTTCTCCAGGCACCCACCATAAGTAGGGAAGATGTAGCTGAGCACGGCCTGGAGCTCAGGGGAGGCCCCCAGCTGCCGCAGGACCTCAGCCAGGCTCTGGGTGGATGCACGCAGGAACGGAGAGAAACGAGTGAGCAGCCCACTCTTGCTGAGGAGCTGAGCCAGGGGCAACGGGAGGAACTTGAGCACGATGGCATGGAAGACATTCCTGGACACTACCTGGAAAGAAGAAAGAACGTGAGCCGTGGGAGCAGCTCTCTCTCAGCTCTGAACCAACAGTCTGCATGGCCTGCAGTCCTGGCAACAGTGATTAACCTTTGCTGAACTTCAACTTTTTAAAAAAATTATTTATTTACTTGCAAGCAGAGAGAGATAGAAGAGAGACGGAGAGAATGGATGTGCCAGGGCCTCCAGCTGCTGCAAACAAACTTCAGATGCATGCACCACTTTATGCATCTGGCTTTACATGGGTACCAGGGAATGGAACTCGGGTGGTTAGGCTTTGCAGGCAAGCAGCTTAACCGCTGAGCCATCTCTCCAGCCTTGAACTTCAACTTTTAAAACAAGCTAGGTTTACTTTCTTATGCCTTTATCCCCAACATTAGGAAGGCAGAGGCAGAAAGATTGCCACAAAATTGAAACCAGCTTCAGCTATTGACAAGCTAGCCATCGATACATAGCAAGACTTTCGTTTTGTTTTGTTTTTTGGGTTTTTCGAGGTAGGGTCTCGCTCTAGCCCAGGCTGACCTAGAATTCACTCTGTAGTCTCAGGGTGGCCTTGAACTCACAGCGATCCTCCTACCTCTGCCTCCCGAGTGCTGGGATTAAAGGTGTGCGCCACCACGCCCGGCTAAAAATATATTTTTATTTGTAAGAAAGAGTATGGGTGCACCAGGGCCTTCTATCACTACAACAAATTCCAGATGTATGTGCCAGTTTGTGCATCTGGCTTTATGTGGTTACTGGGGAATCAAACCTGGCCGATAGGCTTTATAAACTATGGCCTTTAACCATTAAGCCACCTCTCCAACCCTAGATCTGGGATTTTTTTGTTTTGATTTGTTTTGTTTTTCGAGGTAGGGTTTTGCTCTAGCCCTGGCTGACCTGGAATTCACTATGGAGTCCCAGGTTGGCCTTGAACTCACGGCGATCCTCCTACCTCTGCCTCCCGAGTGCTGGCCTTGAATGTACTCTCTTTTACTCATATCATACTGACTGATAGGAGCAAAATAGATCCCAGCTCCCATGCTGGGATCCTGGCAGAAATTCTGTTTACCCCCTGCCTGGAAGAACTAGGGCACGTTCTCTCTCTCTCTCTCTCTCTCTCTCTCTTCTCTCTCTCTCTTTTCTTTCTTTCTCTCTTAAAGGGGTGCACCACCACGCCTGGCTTGTGGGATTTTGAAGTTATATTCTGCTGTGGTAATTGAGTAAGCCTCAGGAAAAGTGCTACCTCCCCCAAACCCCCTACCTCAGTCACATCACACAAGGCCAGGGCACTTCTCTTCCTTTTCCCAGGATTCCCGAGTTTCCCTATTTTTTCAGATCCTTCCAGTTTATCCAGGAGGATCTTGGCTCAAGAACAGTTTGTCTTTGGTTCCTTCTATCTCAAACCCTAAGCTTGACACACCCATCAGCCAGTGTTACAGGGAGACCCTGTCTCAAACAAACCAACAGTTAAAAATCTCAAATCTACAGGACTGAAGAGATGGACCAGCATTTAAGGCAGTTGCCTGCAAAGCAGAAGGACCTGAGTTCAATTCCCCAATATAGACATAAAGCCAGATGCACAAGGTGACGCATGTGTCTGGAGTCCGTATGCAATGATGGCTGGAGGCCCTGGTGCGCCCATTCATTCTCTCTCCAATAAAATATTTTAAAAAGAAATATATTTTTTAAAATTAAAAAGTAAATCCCAGGGCTGGAGAGATGGCTCAGCGGTTAAGGCACTTGCCTCCAGTGCCTAAGGCCTCGGGTTCAATTCCCCAGTACCCACATAAGCCAGACCCACAGGTGGTGGCCCTGGTGCCCTCTCTCTCTCTCTCATTCTCTCTCTCTCTTTGTGGGTGTGGGTGTGTATCAATCTGCCTGAAAATGAATAAATAAAATATTTAATAAAAAAAAAAGTAAATCCCAATCTGGTGGCTGGAGAGATGACTTAGCAGTTTAGGAGTTTGCCTGCCTCTCTCTCTCAAATTAATTAATTAATTAATTAATTAATTAATTAATTAAAAAATCCCAACCTGTTCATCTCAGTGGGCACCTGTTGCAAGGAAGAGGAGAGAGAACAGGGCGCCCTCTAGAGGCCACGATGAAGGTGGCAGATGGAGACCCCAGCAGGACAGAGACAGCTGCAGCTGGGGCTAAGGACAGACAGACACTATTCCTTCCTTCCTGCCTGCCTCCCTCACTCCAGTGCCACCGCACCAGCCAACCTTGGCGGGAGGAAACAGTCCTGAGAGTGACTCCCGGTTACCTCAACCAGCTGCATGTACTTGTCAATGACAGCTTTTTCCTGCGGAAACTTCTCCTTGAGGCCTTGAATGTACTCTTTCCTGCCGCTGTACATGGGGAACTCCTTCCGCCCACTGGGCGTGTCTAGTACCATCACGTCGAAGGGGGAGGACATGGGAGCCCAGTCCAGCTGCCCCTCAGTGATCTGGTCCAGGACAAAACGGCCGACGTTGCCCTCCTTCATGCGTCCGATATAGTGGATCCCTGTTGAGAGGGCGAAGACGGGGAAGGAGGCACAGAGATAAATAAGGAGATGGTGGAGCTCTGGAGAGGTGGACCAGGGAGTGAAACCGAAGAGGTTCTCCTTTCTCTAGGAACATGTCAGAACAGACACCATAGCTCTACCAGCAGGCAAGGCTGGTGATGCCCAGAGACACAGGACCTCCAAAATATCAGAAATGCCCAGCATCACCCACAGTGGTTGCTCCAAGCCTCCTGCAGACAGAGCCAGGCTCCCACCTCTTTTCCACACAAGACTCACCAGTGTCAAATTCAAGGCCATTTTCTCCAAAGGTGTGACAGCAGCCCCCTGCCTTGGTATGTTGTTCCAGTACCAGGACTCGCTTGCCAGCTTTCGCCAGGACCGCAGCTGAGGCCAGGCCCCCGATGCCACTGCCAATCACCACCACGTCCAGCTTCTCTGGCACTCGGCTGACTGAGAAGGCTGCAGCGGAGGGAGGGAGGGAGGTGGGTTCTTCAAGTGGGGGCAGGAAGCAGCAAAAACAAGCCTCTGGCCGGGCCTTTAATCCCAGCACTCGGGAGGCAGAGGTAGGAAGATTGCCGTGAGTTCAAGGCCACCCTGAGACTACACAGTGAATTCCAGGTCAGCCTGGACTAGAGCGAGACCCTACCTTGAAAAACCAAATAAAGAAATAAATAAATAAAACAAGCCTCTAGCTTGTACTGAGCAAGAAGCCAACCATAGGGCTGGAGAGATGGCTCAGCGGTTAAGGCACTTGTCTCCAGTGCCTAAGGCCCCCGGTTCAATTCCCCAGTACCCACATAGGCCAGACCCACAAGGTGGTGGCCTTGGTGATCTCTCTCTTTCTCTCTCTCTCTCTCTCTCTCTCTCTCTCTCTCTCTCCTTGAAAACGAATAAATAAAATATTTAAAAAAAAAAAAAGAAGCCAACCATGCTGGGCATGGTGGTGAATGCCTTTAATCCCAGCATGTAGGAAGCTGAGGTAGGAGGACCACCGTGAATTTGAGGCCATCCTGGGATACAGAGTGAGTTCCAGGTCAGCCTGAGCTAGGTGGGGCAAGACGCTACCTCCAAAAAAGAAAAGGAACAAGAATCCTCTAAGGCAAGACTGTTCTGCAATCCCAGAATTTGAGAAGTGGAGGCAGGAAGATCAGGATTTCAGTCATCTTTGGCTACTTGGTGAGTTTGAGACCAACCTGAGCTAGATGAGACTCTGTCTCAAAATTAAAAAGAGAAAGAAAGAAAAGGAGAGAGAGAGAGAGAGAGAGAGAGAGAGAGAGAGAGAGAGAGAGAGAGAGAGAGAGAGAAGAAAAAGGCAGCATTCAGGACAGGTCAGTACAGAGCTTTTGAATAAGAAGTCCCAAGCATTGCCCCTCGGGATACTCAGGACCAACCAGCAGGTTGAACAATAAATAATGCGATTGGATCTTGGTTAATTTGATTGGCAGCTTGAGAAAATCCAGAACCACCCAGAAGACAAACCTCTGGGCAGGTCTGTGCAGAATTTCTAGTCTAGTAGGACGTGTGCACCATCCTACGGGCTGGGGTCTCGGACTGAATACAAAGGAGAAAGTAAGCCAAACCCCTGCACTGGTTGCTCTCTGCTTCCTGACCGCAAGCAGTGTGGCCGCGCACTGCAGGCTCCAAGATGGGCTGTACCCTCAAGTGGGGAGCTAAACAGCAAGGAGGAGTGGGTAGTAGAAATCTTTACTCCTGGGCTGAAGAAGTGGCTTAGCAGTTAAGGTGCTTGCCTGCAACGCAGAAGGACCTGAGTTTGATTCCCCAGTGCCCATGTAAAGCCAGATACACAAGAGGGCGCATGTGTCTGGAGTTCATTTGCAGTGGCTGGAGGCCCTGGTGTGCCCATTCTCTCTCTCTCTCTCAAATAGATAAATAAAATATATAAAAAAAGAAATCTTTACTCCTATGTGCTCCTGGGGGTTTTCACTGCTTTCTAAGAAAGGAGGACTACTGCTCGAACAAAACCAGAAAGACGAGGCTGGAGAGATGGCTCAATGGTTAAGGTGCTTGCCTGCAAAGCCTAAAGGACCCGAGTTTGATTCCCCAGTTCCCACATAAAGCCAAAGGTACAAAGTGGGGCATACATCCTGGAGTTCCTTGCCCTAGCATACCTGAATATTCTCTATCTGTGTGTCTGTCTCTTTTCTCTCTGTCTCTCTCTGCTTGCAAATAAATAAACTATTTCTAAAAAGCAAGATGGCTACAGTGTGGGATCATGACCTGAGGGCAGACACTACTGAGAAAGAGCAGAGAGCAAACAAGGAAGGGGGGCAGGGGAGCAACGCTGTGAGGCAGTCTGACAGTTCTGGGAACTGTCCATTCAAGAGCCAGGCTTCTCTGGAAACCGCAGTGGGACAGCTGGGCTGTGTGCTGACCTTCCAGATCCCGATGGAACACTTAAGCAAGACAGAGCTGCTCCTCTGAAAAATCACAGCAGCACCCCTCAAAATGCGAGTCTAGTGTGAGGGGGTTCAGCTGTACAGAGAACCAAACTTGATAGCATATCATGGCATTTCCAACACAAGATCTGCTCTTTCTTTCTTTAAAAAAAAAAAATAGGGCTGGAGAGATGGTTCAGCGGTTAAGGCACTTGCCTCCAGTGCCTGAGGCCCCTGGTTCAATTCCCCAGGACCCACATAGGCCAGATCCACAAGGTGGTGGCTTTGGTGTGCTCTCTCTCTCTCTCATCATCATCATCATCATCATCTATCTCCTGTATCTCTCTGCTTGAAAATGAATAAATAAAATATATTTTTAAAATATATATTTTTTTATTTGCAAGGAGAGAGAGAGAGAGAGAGAGAGAGAGAGAGAGAGAGAGAGAGAGAGAGAGAGAGAGGAGAGAATAGGTGTACCAGGGCCTCCTGCCCTTGGGACTCCATGGCATGTGCCACTTTGTGCTTCTGATTTTACCTGGGAATCGAACCTGGGTCATCAGGCTTTGCAGGCAAGCACCTTAACCACTCCAGCCCCTGTTCTTTATTTTTATTTTTTATTTTTTATTTTTATTTTTTGGTTTTTTGAGGTAGGGTCTCACTCTAGTCCAGGCTGACCTGGAATTCACTATGTAGTCTCAGGATGGCCTTGAACTCACGGCGATCCTCCTACCTCTGCCTCCTGAGTGCTGGGATTAAAGGTGTGCGCCATCACGCCTGGCTCTTTATTTTTATTTTTAAAATAAAAATTTATTTATACAGGGCTCACTGTATAGCCCTGACTGGCCTAAACCTTCCTGTGGAGACTAGGCAGGCCTTGAACTTGTGGCAATCCTCCTGCCTCTGCTTCCCCAGTACTGAATTACAAGCCTGAGCCACCATATTCCAAAAAGTCTGTTCTGCCAGGTGTGGTGGAGCACGCCTTTAATCCCAGCAATTGGAAGACAGAGGTAGGAGGATCACCATGAGTTCAAAGCCACTCTGAGACTACACAGTGAATTCCAGGTCAGCCTGGACTAGAGTGAGACCCTACTTCAAAGAAAAAAGAAAAAAAAAA
>PVHP010030224.1:0-21850 GCA_004024765.1 Zapus hudsonius
AGAGAACCAGGGCCACCACCTTGTGGGTCTGGCTTATATGGGTACTGGGGAATTGAACCTGGGGCCTTAGGCACTGGAGGCAAGTGCCTTAACCGCTAAGCCATCTCTCCAGCCCTCTTTTTTTTTTTTTTTAATGTATTTTTACTTAAGAGAGAGAGAATGAGAATGGGCACATCAGAGCCTCTTGTCACTGCAAATGAATTCCAGGCACATGTGCCACATTGTGCATCTGATTTTCCATTGGTAATGGAGAATCGAACCTAGGATGACAAGCTTTGCAAGCAAGTGCTCTTAACAGCTGAAACATCTCCCTAGCTCCCCTGTTTTAAAAAAAAAAATTATCCATAAGCAAAAAGATAAAGACAGAGAGAACTACAAATGAATTCCAAATACATGCACCACTTTGTGCATCTGGCTTATGTGGGTACTTGGGAATTGAACCCAGGTCCTTAGGCTCTGGAGGCAAGTGCCTTAATTGCTGAGCTATCTCCCCAGCCCACCCCATATTTTTAATTTTTGTTATGTTTTTATAGTGCTGGGGAATGAACCCAGGTTTTCACAAAAGTTCAGCAAGAGTCCCCTGAGCCACACCTACACCTCCAGTTCTCTCCAAATTTTTAAAAGGAGATAAGCATTAAGACCTCTAGTTTACTGAAGTGGATTTTTTTTTTGGGGGGGGGGGAAGGTCTTTACATTTTTTTTTTTTACTTTATTTTTGCAATAGTAGGGATTGAACTTGGGGCCTTGAACATGCTAGGTAAATATTCTACCACTTATCTATATCCTCAGACTGTAGTAGATGCTTTTTATATTTAGAGACTATAGCTAAAATTTTGTCAAAATGAGATTTTTACAGTTGCCAGTTTTTAAAGGTTTGTGTGCTCTGTATGTCTGTCCTTGAATATCATGACACTTTGACTTGGCAGTTCTCTGTCTCTTTAGTTCTGTTTTTTGAATTGGCTTTTTGTCGAATGAACAGAGCTCTAAAAACTTGTGGTTTAGGTCACTGATGTAGAAAATACTGGTCAGACAGGTAAAGGTTTTTGAAATTAGGAGTAGATGAAATCCATAAATGCCAGTATGATTTGCAGATTGCTCATGTAAAAAATAAAGATTAGTTTCCATAAACAGGAATCATCATTACATGAAACCATTTTCAAATGTTTGTTTATGTAGGTGGCAATTTTATGTCAGTTCCTCAGAGAAATTGACTACAAAACAGCTTTTAAATCACTGCAGGAACAAAACAGGTATGAATGTTTGTTTTGTTTTGTTTTTTGAGGTAGGGACCTGGAACTCACTCTGTAGCTCTAGGCTGGCCTTGAACTCACATTGATCATTTTACCTCAGCCTCCCGAGTGCTGGGATTAAAGGTGTGCACCACCATGTCTGGCTCTGAATTTTTCTTTTAAAATAAAGTAAGGTTGAAGTTTCTCTACTTAAGAAGTAACCAAATTTTGTTTTTCAGTCATGATGCTATGGACTCGTACTACGACTATATTTGGGATGTTACCATCTTGGAATACTTGACCTGTATCCTTCCATTTAATGTGATGTTAGAACAGTTCATTTCTATAAGGAAATATTTTATATTGCATATTCTCCAAAATGAAATAGAAATGGTTGAGATTCTATTGTGATATGTAATACTCAGACATATTTTTTATAAATTTTAAAAAATATCTATTTGCAAGCAGAGAGAGAATAATGGGCACGCTAGGGATTGCTGCAAATGAACTTTAGATACATGTACCACTGACTATGACACTAACTTTATATGGGTACTGGGGAATTGAACCTCCGTCATTAGGCTTTGCAGGCAAGCACCTTAACCACTGGACTATCTCTCCGGGCCCAGACTTACTCTCTTTTTGTTGCTGCTCTTTGTTTTTGAGGTAGGGTCTCACTCTAGCCCAGGCTGACCTGGATGGAATTCTCTCTGTAGTTCCAGGCTGGCCTCGAACTCACGGGTAATCCTCTTACCTCTAGCCTCCTGAGTTACATTATTTAATGGGCAAACAGTGCGTTGTTATCCCCAGTTTCCCAATGTCCCTCTTCCCCATCACCACTCAGCTGGATATCCTCCCTTGTGGGCAGTCTGGATCAGTCCTTGGGGCTGGGGACCATGAATAGCCTAGGAGTCAGCCCGGTTCCGCAGGCCCTAGTATATTGTTACTGAGAGGGGGCCATGCCTCTGGATATTCTCCCCCACCACAGCTCTCACAATCTTTCCACCCCCTCTTCTGCTTAGTAGTTCCCTGCTGCTTAGTTCCCTGAGTCGTGGTGGGTAATTTATTATTCTTAACTGATACTTTAGATCTTCATCATAAAAGAGGAGAGACAGATAAAAGACAAATTGCTGTAAGTTTTCTTATACTTTAATGATGTAATTTCTAGACTATTAAAGTTAAGGTTTATACCTGGAAAAGATTTACTGTCAGAATTAAGTTATATTTACATTTACTTATTTAACAAGCAGAGAGAGAAGAGGGAGAGAGAATAGGCATGCCAACAAATGAACTCCAGATGCATGCTGCCACTTTGCATTTGGCTCTATGTGGGCACTGGGGAATAAACCCAGGTCTTTAGGCTTTGCAGGCATAGCCTTAACTGCTGAACCATCTCTTCTCTACTTTTTAGAGGGACTTTAAAAAATATTTATTTACCAGGTGAGAGAGAATATGTATGTGCAGGGCCTTTTAGCTACTGCAAAGGAACTCCAGGTGCATTCTGCATCTGGCATTATGTGGGTACTGGAGAATTAAACTCAGGTTGCTAGGCTTGGCAGGCAAGTGCCTTAACTGCTGAATCATCTCTCCAGCCCAGGTCATTTTTTATTTTTAGAGGTAGGGTCTTGCTGCAGCCCAGGGTGACCTGGAATTCACAATGTATTCGTAGGGTAGCTTGGCACTCACAGCTATCCTCCTACCTCTGCCTCCCAAGTGCTGGGACTAAAGGCGTGCACCACCATGCCTGGCTGGGGTCCTTTTTTGTATAATGAATTGTTACTTGATTTTAATTTGCTATATCATGTTCTATCTGTTACAAGTCTTCAAATGGCTTCTTATCTTGCATAGAGTCCTTACAGTGGATTTGTAAGGACTCAATGTCTGACTTACCTATTTGCTTTTATTCATTGTTGCTTCTGTTATCTATACCCAATATCCCCTATTGCTCTTCCAACTATGCTGTGTTCATCTTAACAGTAACACATCAAATTATTAAAGACAGCTTATTTATTGGTATTTCAGTCACATACCTAATGTTAATAAAATGCAGTTAAAGGCAATCTCACAGACTATGATTCAAGAGTCAATCCTGGGGCTGGAGATGGCTCTCAGAGGTTAAAGGTGCTTGTTTGGAAAGCCTGATAGCCTAGGTTTGATTCCCAAGTACACAAAGCTAGATGAACAAAGTAGCATGTGTCTGGAGTCCATCTGCAACAGTAGAAGGCCTTAGGGCACCCATACTCACTCTGCCTATCTCTTTTCCTCTCTCAATTAAAAAATATCCTTAAAAGCCAGGCATGGTGGCACATGTCTTTAATTCTAGCACTTGGAAGGCAGAGGTAGGAGGATAGCTGTGAATTTGAGGCCAGCCTGAGACTACATAGTGAATTCAAATGAGACCCTACCTCAAAAAAAAAACAAACAAAAAAATCTGCTGTGTGGATCAGGCCAGTGGGTTTTGCCCCTTCTCTTTCCTTCCCTTCCCTCTCCCCCCTTCCTCTCCCGTCAGTTCTTAAGAGTGATTCAATGTAATCATTAATTTTTTCTCATAGCTCTTAAAAGTTTACAATTAGAGTAAGTTTATTATTTTACTTTAATATTAGAATGAGTAGCTTTATGCTGTTTATACTAGCAGGACTTAATTTTTGACCTTAGCCCTAATAACACTTCTTTCTGTTTTAAGATAAAAGCTATTGGCCAGACAGAGCTGAATGCAAGCAACCCAGAAGAAGTGCTACAGCTGGCAGCGCAGAGAAGGAAAAAAAAGTTTCTCCAAGCAATGGCAAAACTTTACTTTTAAGCAGTTAATATTTTTAACTTTTATTTTTTATACAATGGGCTAAAAGTAAACAGTATTAAAAGATTAAGTTTATACAGTACATATGTACAATTTAGTGGCGTTTTCTTTTCAGACAAAATATTGAAATATTAGTTTATAAGCAAAAACTATACAGAAAAATTTGTTATAACAATAGTTTAAATTTATAATTTCTCAAAGATTTGCATGTCTGATATCAAACTAGCAATTCATTGTCATTCTCTTCCAATGAAGTCTACTTTTGAGGTCCAAATTTCTTTTTCAAAGGCTACCTAAAAATATTTAATGTATCAGTAACTAGTCTATATACAACACAATTAAATAAATAGATTTTATTAAATTTTAGGAACCAGTATACATTTAATATTTTCTGCCTTAAGAAAATAGTTTAGGTCAAGTGATAAGCTTTTTATCACTTTGACACTGTCCTGATCTCAATATAGGAATTGGAAAGGACCCCAATAGTTTTGCAAACATAAATAAAGCCTTAGTCACTAAATTTCAAAATTTCCTAAGGATATCTGAGAGTAATAAAGTGACTTTATCATATAAATAGTTTGAAAAGGTACTTTCATCCAACTTAGGATATATAAAGAGGTTATTAAAAAGCAACCTATATAATCAAAACCCCAAGTAGGAGAGACAAAGCATTTATCTTATATTTTCTTTGGTTCTCCCACTGTTTAGAGCACAGTTTAAACATCAAATTCATTGATGCTGTACTGATTAAAAAATATGGCAAGGCAAATAAGCTAGTTGAAAACAAATATCGCATTTATAAAAATTCAAGTTTTATCATAGCTTGTTACAACAGCTTATCAATCAGTTGTCACCTTACTACAATACTAAATCTTTGTAAACAAGTTTACATTTTATTTTCAAGAACCAAATTGCACTAGTCAACGAAGTAGGAATTTTGAGATTCTAAAGTAGTTCAGAGTACTGTGTCACTTAAGGTATCATTTGTCTAGTCCATAATGCTAGTGCTAAAATTCTAAGTTTATCAAGATAAATAGTAATACTGGATTCTTAAGAAACACACAATAACAATTTCCATGGCATAAATAGTGATTGGCTTCTAGCTAATAACCTTCAGAGAAGTCATCTTTGTAAACAAATATTACTGGGTACAGCTATTGTAGGAAGTAATGTTTTATTTAGTGCCAATTTTTTTAAAGGGTATTTTTGTGCTTTTTTTTTTTTTTTGTGCTGGAGATTAAACCCAGAGCCTCATACATGCTAGGCATTCTTAATTTTTTTTTTTAACAAAAAATGGCAGTGTAGTTTTTGAATTGATAAAGACAAATCACAGTGGTATTTTCCTGAAAAACATTTGGTTATTCAGTTCTACCCAATATTTGTTCAATTCCAACTTGCTTAAACTTAGTGTTTTCCTGGTGGCTTTTCGGCACTCTTCGGTGGTGTCATAATGCCTCCATTGCACACTGGTGACAGCTGTCCTCCTTTTCTGAAGGTGTTTACATAGTTTACTTCATTCTGCACATGCGAAGAAATCACACAGTAATTAACAGCTAAGATAAAAGTAATAATATAGTAAAGCAGAATCAAGCCGGACTTCTAGGTATTTGATTCAGGTATGTATCTTTGCAACTGTGCATATTTGTATTCTAAAGGTTTAAAAACTGAATTGCTCATAATGTGTATATATTTTAAACTTTTACCTAGACACTTGGCCTTGATTTTGAGCTTCATCACAAATTGATTTGACTGCGCAGAAATTTTATTAACTTCTTTCTATCTTATAATCATTGTGCCCATTACTTTATCCCTTTTATAACTGCCTGAAATAATATTCCATAGTAATTTCACAATCCGTTTTAGGACTTACTAGATAATAACACTTAACAAAAAACATACCAGCAAAGCCAAATAGTTTGTATGTGTCTGGATATTATGTCTGTCTTCTGTAGGTATCTTCTTAAAAGTCTTCAGCTTCACTGGACTAGTACTTTTTACTACACTGGCAAAAGGTACCATCCAGTCCACACATTCTGAGATGTTGTCCCATTCCAAACCTAGATTTTAAAAGTTGAGAAAATGTAAAGACTGTATATCAGAAACTATCTTGCAAATGCCTAATGTACTTGCTTCTGCTTCTAAATTTTGTTACTTAAAATTTTGTTTTAAAAAGAAATGAACAATTATCACTCCCAATATAACATGACTACCTTAAAGGGTAAGAAAGACCTGACAGTTTGTTTTCTCAAGATAAGGGTCTCGTTCTTTAGGCTAGATTGGCCTCCCAACTCAAGGGAATCCTCCCACCTTAGCCTCCTTAGTGTTGGGATTATAGGAATGTGCCATCACACCTAACCCTTCAAAGCTTCATAAGCAGTACCTTTATGTATGAAATTAAAAGTTAAATCCTAAAGAACTACCTATAATTTTGAGATAAGGTCTCCCTACAAAGTCCTAAATGGACTGGAAATAGCTATATGTAGATAACACTGGCCTCGAACCTGTAGTGACCCTCCTGCCTCCCAAGCATCGAGACTCCTATCACCACAATGCCCAACAAATTCCAAAGAACTCTTTAAAGTAGAACTAGTTATTTTGATTAGTTCAAATGGAATTTCTTTCCATTTAACCTTACTGTTTTTAGAGATACACTGAGGATTATGAAGTGCTTCTCTCAGGAATATAATCACTATACTGCTAAACTGTTAAATTTTTGCCTGATAGGGTGTTTAAAGTCTATACACTCCCGTTAGAAGTCACATATCTTACCTGAGGCTTTCTTAACCACTTCAATGGAGGTGAAATGGCATAAGGCAGAGGCAGCCAAAATTCTGTACTGGAATTCTAATGAGTCAATGGCTAGAATACACAGATCTAAAAGCTAACCAAAAATAAATAAATAAATAAACGGAAATTTAGAAATTAATGCTTCTTATGCAGACTATATACCAGGAATTGATAAAACTGAGGTTTTAAAATAAATAAGCCACCACCCAGAAAGCCAAGTCTTAAGGAGATCTTTCCATCATTTCTTATCCATGGGAGTAAAGTAGGTTGGCTAGAGAGATGGCCTAGATGTTTTTTTTTAAATCATTTACACAGAGGAGATGATATATGCATGTGTGTATTGGGAGAGAGGGAGCCTTAAGATGGTACTTATAGGACCAGGAGATGGCTCCTATTGGGTAAAGAGCGCAGCAGTAAAGCCCAAGTACCCAAGTGTTATCCCCAGATGTCACATAAAAAGCTAGAAGCCATTTTGGGCTTCTGTAATCCCAGCATGTTGACACAAGATGGGAAGAGACATAATTTCTTGGAAGCTTACGGTAAATGGTCTCAAGAACAGAACAAGAACCAGAAACCCTGCTTCAAATGAGGAACAGTAAGGCCCAACCCCAAAAGTTATCTTTTGACTGCCATGTATGTGGAATGGGTTCCTCAACCTCTACTTATTTATTAGAATATTTGTTATGTGCTGGCCTGAGAAAGCAACTTTAGGTTTTAAAAAATCCTAAAACAAAATAAGGTGACTTAAATTCTAATGAAATGCAACTAGATATCCATTGTAATAAAAAAGGAAAAAGACAATACAACCATACAAAAATAATTCATACCATTATAAATCCTAAAATTTTTTTTCCCTAGCTGGGGCAAAAACACATTTTATCCCATTTTATATCAAAAGGAGGAATTCCATACTTTTGTAATCATAAAGAATGAACACTGGGCTGGAGATGGCTCAGTTGGTAGCATGCTGCCTAGCATGCCCAAAGCCCTGGGTTCCCATCCCCAGCAGCACTTAAATGAGGCACCATAGTATATGCCTGTAATCCCAGTAGTTCGGACACTGAGGCAGGAGGACCAGAAATTCAAGGTCATCCTTGGCTACATAAGCACGCTCAAGGTCAGCCGGGGCTATATGAAGCTATGCTTCAAAAAAATAAATAAATAAAAGTTTCAAGTACTCTGTTTTTTTAGAGTTCTTAAGTAATGTCAAATGCCAAAGATATAATTCAAAAGTTTTGTTGTCATCTTTGTTATGTAGATTAAGATTACATATATACTAAACAAATCTAAAATAACATTACCAGCATATATTCAACAACGTCAGTACCTGAGCTATTTGAATGAACGTATCCTGAGAATACTGAGGTAGTAGAACTTTAGGAGCATCTTTAAGGGCATCGACTTGGAGAAAGAGATTTAACCATGAGATGACTGTTACAGGACAAAGTTCCCATTTTAAAGCCTGGCAATGAAATTTAAAAATGCCTATTAATGAATGTACACATATATGTCACATTATGTAGCAGACTTTAAAGGTTAAGTAAATTTCCCTCCCACCCATAAACCAATGTCAATATTTTAATGAATTAACCTTTTAGAAGTGGATGCTAAGACTAAAACTTCAGGAAGAGGGCCCCCAGTGGGTTGGGGAAAAGGAGGAGAGAGATGGACATACCATCACAAGATTTGCTCATACAATGTATCGAATTAGTGACAATAAATATGTTAAAAAAAAAAAAAAAACTTCAGGCTCTGTACATTGTAGTAATTGACGTTCGATCATATTATTATTAGTAAGCTGCAACTAAGAAGACATTGATTATTACCTTCAGTATTCTGAGTTCCATCCTTAAAATATCTGCTTCACTGCAAGCACCATCAGTGACGTAAGCAAACTCTTGGAGTTTTGGAGCGTAGATTTCCTTTAACATGGAATTGATTTATTAAGTACAATTAAGATTAAAAGAATCGTGTCATGTACAAACCACGGTAGGCTTCAGTTTTAATAAGACAGCTTCACAAAGTGTTATTACAGTTTAGTAAAATAATGCTGTAGCCAAAGCAACCTTGTATTTTTCATATTCATATTTTAGGTATCCATATTAGCTACCGTATTGATTTTTTTTTGTTTTTGTTTTTCAAGGTAGGGTCTCGCTCTAGTCCAGGCTGACCTGGAATTCACGGCGATCCTCCTACCTCTGCCTCCTGAGTACTGGGATTAAAGGTGTGTACCACCACGCCCAGCTTACTGTATTGATTTTGAAGGCTTAGTATAACTGACTTGGGATCTTAGTTAGCAAACAACTAAAATATAATAACTAGTTATTTAAAAAAAAAAAAACCAAACTTGCTTTAAGATTGCCTAGTATGCTTGTCAGACCAGAAGACATTCAGTCAATGAGATCTAGAAACTAAAAATACTAGGGTGGTACAGAGAGAAGACTAAACATATTAGGCTCAAGCAGGACATGGTGGCTCACACAGTGATCCTAGCTTGGGGGAGGGAGAGGAGGAGGGACTGCAGTAAGATTACCATGAGCTCCAGAGCCACATGGATTAGAGAGCGAGGACCCTGCCTCAAAAAAAGTAAACAGAAAAATACTAGGTTGGAGATGTTGCTCAGTAGTAGTGTTTGCCTACGATGGGAAAACACAGTTGTGTCTATTTTGGCTGATGACAAATCTGGCTTCATAGAATTAGAAATAATCAAAGGGTTAAGGCAGAGGTAGGAGGATCATCGTGCGTTTAAGGCCACCCTGAGACTACAGAGTGAATTCCAGGTCAGCCTGGACTAGAGAGAGACCCTACCTTGAAAAACTGATTTTTCAAAGGGTTAGAAAAGAAACCCACCTTACGACGACAGTATGGGAACAATATGGTAACTGAGCCATACCAATCTCAGAATCTGAACTACAGACTTCTATTAGGCTCAAATTCTAGTGAGGAACTATGACAATCTTCTTTCACTGCACTGTAATGAACCAAACCATTCCCCTTTCACAAGAATTTTCTATTAAAATTTTTTTTAAAAAATAGTTTTTGATGTCAGTGGGTGAAATTTAAGAACTTACCTCAAGTTTGGAAGCAATGAATAATGAGGTAATTCCAATGAGTTGAAGCATATTTTTATTTATATCCTTTTGTGTCAACATAAATCTATCAAAAAAGTCTTGTGCAAGATAAAATGTTTCCCTGTGAAGTGTGTATACTTCACAGACCTAAAGAAGAATTTAATTGACAAATATTATCCTCAGAATCTCTCCAAGTTAGAAAGTCATGTTTTAACTATACCAGAATACAAAATACTTTTGGGGAAACCTCTTTTTTACAATTCCAAAACTAAGATAGGAGAGGAAAAATAATAACATGTACTAGTAAGATTATACTTACTACCATCATTTATGCTTAGTAGCTTTATCATTTGTTTTTTCGAAGGGTTTCAATCTAGCCCAGGCTGACCTGAAAATTCACTATGTAGTCTCAGGATGGCCTTGAACTCATGGCAATCTGGGATTAAAGGCATGCGCCACTACACGGGCCTAGTCATCTTTACACCACTTGTTGCTCTTATTTTACTGCCACCTAAAATAGTCACATCTGGTAATAAAATCTTTCTTATCCCTGGTTTCTGATTTAGTGGGAGTTACTCATGCTTTACTATTATGGTAATAGTCATTTCCATATTTAAGGAGATTCTCAAAATAACTCCAAAAGATAGTCATATTTTATTTCAGATACTACAAACTGCAGTATATATCCCAAAAAAGATAGCATTCTGGCAGTGAACAATATTCCTTGAGAGAATATATAAAGCACATTTACATCTCAACATTTCTCCAACATAGAAGCAAAGGAACATACCTCTAGTAGCCAGTCTAAGAGTATTGATCTCATCTGTGGTTCCAAGTCTGAATGCAGAACTTCAAAATGTTTGTCATGCACATATCTGTTCTCTTTTGTTAGCATATTTAGCCAGACCTCCTTTGAACATCCCCAGCTATGAAAAGGGAAAAAGCTATAATTATATTATCTGCACAAAATATAAACTCCATATAGGCATGATGGCTCATGTCTATAATCCCATCATTTGGGAAAACTTTTCAATTAGAAATAACTGTGTCTCAGAAAAAACTCATTAGGTACTATACTGCAACTGTGCAAAGCTAATTTCAGCATTTGGAAGGCTGAGTTCAAGGATGGCCTGGGCCACAAAGTGAGTTCCAGGTCAGTCTGAGCTAGCTTCCTGCCTCAGAAGACCAAAACAAAAAGTGTTTACATAAAACCACACTAACTTGAGCATGACCATCTAAATTGGTAAATTTGCCCAGTGTGGTGGTATATACCTTTAATCTCAGCACTTGGGAGGCTGAGGTAGGAGTTTCACTGAGTTTGAGGTTGGCCTGAGCTAGAGTGAGACCCTGCCTTGATAAACAACAACAACAAAAAAAAGAAAAACAATAAATTTGGTAACTTTCTGGAGAGCTTTCTCATCCCCACTTAGTTTTTAAAGGCTACAGTTTAAGATAACAATGTTTTCTCAAAACACAAAATATACTGAAAGCATGTGGTCACATGATAACAAGTCTCCAAACCTTTGAACAGATCCCTATAGTGGGGGTAAGGTACAGAGCATGAAGGGTGAGCTAATGAATTCAAGTATCTAATTCCATGTATTTGCTTATTAAAGTCAAATGTAAATTGCAAAATTTTGTTTTTGAAGCAGGTTCTCACTCTAGCCCAGGCTGACTTCCAATTTATGGTGATCCTCCCACCTTAATCTGAGTACAGGGATTAAAGGTATATGCAACCTTGCCTGACTGCACAAGTATTATGAATAAGTTGTGTCTTTTTAGTCATATTCAAGAATAAATAGGCCTCACCAAACGTAAGTAGGGTTGATAGCTGAGTCTGATAGCACACATCTCTAATCCCAGTACTCAGGAGGCAGAGGTATGAGGATCAGAGTTCGTGGCCAGCCTGAGAATACATAGTGAATCCTACCTCAAAAAACCAAAAAAAAAAAAAAAAAAGATACAGGGTCGATAAATCAATTGAAAATGCTGTCCATATGAAAATGCTCCTGTTTTGACTTAAATTACTTAAGCTCCAAAAGTAACTCAGGGGTGGGGAGATGACTCAGCAGTTAAAGGTGCTTGCTACCAAAGGCCTTCCATCCAGGTTTGATTTCCATGTAAAACCAGATGTACAAAGTGGTACATGCATCTAGAGTTCATTTGCAGTGGCAAAAGGCCCATGCATGCTTTTGTTCTCTTTGCAAATAAATTTAAAAAGGCTTTTTCTTTTTTTTCAAGGTTGGGTCTCACTGTAGCCCAGACTGACCTGGAACTCACTTTGTAGTCCCAAGCTGGCCTCAAACTCACAGTGATCTGCCTTCTGAGTGCTGGGATTAAAGGTGTGAATCACTTCGCCCAACTTAAAACATATTTCAGGGCTGGGGAGATTGCTCAATGGTTAAAGGCTCCTGCTTGCAAAGCCTGATGCAACAAAGTGGCACATACATCTGGAGTTCATTTCCAGTGGCAAGATGCCCTATGTGCCCATACACTCCCTCTCTTTCTAAAATAAATAAATAAATAAATAAATTTGAAAAGTAATTCAGTTCTCTGAAGTCTGGTAATATTCAGCAAGCCAGTGAAAATATTAGAGTCAATGTTTTTTATATGCCATCACTTACAAATAGCGTTGTCTCAGGATAATATATGCTTAATTCTTGGTAAAAGCATTTTTTTTACAAGTTTTTCTATTTTATAATGAAAGCAAAAGAGAGTCCATGGCACTATTTTAAGTCTATAATTTTAATCTTTGACAAAATTACTGAAATTATCTTACCTTAAATCTGGTAGGGGAGATGGATTGATAAAAAGATTCTTAAATCTGTAATTAGTAAACCTGGAGAAGTCACTTGTTCCTATTTCTTTGTGGGGTGTTTCAATGATGATGCAAGGACTGATTCCCCCAGACAGTACAGGTGGCCAGCAATTCTGTCATTTAAAAATAAAAGCCAATTTGTGCAACATGAAACCTTGGCTTTTGTCCTGGATCTTATATAGCTAACTTGATATTCATATTTAAAATCTATATAGTTATATCAATCATAAATATTTTAGATAACAAAAATACAATTCTGATAATACAAGACACTAGATACTGGAGTAATAACAATGCATCTGTTCTATGGCAGTTATTTTAAATGAAAAAGAAATTGCAGTTCCCTGCATGTAGAAATAGTAGCAGGGACACCTCTTAAAAGTTCCTTTAAGGGTTAGGGAGATGGTTAAAGGCTCAATGGTTAAAGGCATTTGCTTGCAAAGCCTGCCAGCCCAGCTGTGATTCCTGTGTGAGCCAGATGCACAACATGGCACATGCATCTGCAGCAGCAAAAGTTCATGGCACCTCTTCATATTCTCTCTCAAATATATTAAAAAATCTATCTCAAAAAAATAAGCTCCTTTTAAACCTTTTCCAATACTTGAGGCAAAATCTTAAAAATGGAACCACTTATTTAGAGGATCCTTGCTCCAGCCATGTCTTTGATGGGGACCTCTGTCTCTAAATGCTTTCTAGTAACAAACATGAAGAGGCAGCAAAGCGCCGGGTGCCAATCTGTCAGTGATCTCACATCCTTTTTATGCCAAAAAAGCAGCGATTATGGTCTTCCACTTTAGTCTGACAGGGAACAAAGAGCAGCATATCTGGCAGATTAGGCGGGCATTGGTGCACCAGCCAGCTCCGAGAGGGAGGGATTTGCAAAAAGGAGCCAGCTGCTTCAAGCAAACTTACACTGCAGCTTTCCTA
Organism: Zapus hudsonius; assembly: GCA_004024765.1. NCBI lineage: Eukaryota > Metazoa > Chordata > Mammalia > Rodentia > Dipodidae > Zapus > Zapus hudsonius. The sequence goes on from PVHP010030224.1 coordinate 13,630, forward strand.
GGATTTAGGCATATATGAACCTCCTTCCCCTTGACTCCTAGGGGCCTTAAACGTGTCAGCAGAATCTTTCCAATGCAGAGCAACACAATTCTACCTTTCCCCAAGCCCACCCAGTTAAGGCCTGCATTACCCTAATCTCATACTGCTGTTTCTTGGTGACCTCCTCTTTTCTGTTCTTGATATCCTGGAAAAGAGAAAAGACCATTTTGTAGACTAAGGTCATCACAAGGAATTTCTTCCCTCCCTCTTTTTCCTTAAATCACCTGTGCTGTTTTTCTCTTCTTGGCTTGGGTTATCAGTGCTTCTTGGGGGGAGTCCGACTGGCTGGGCTGGGCATGCTGCTGCTTAGCTTGTAACCGGCTACTGTGGTGAGTTTTGAGAAAGGAAGTTTAATTAGTAAGTCATGCATTTCAAAGGCTGTAGCTAATTTTAAAATGTCTCCAAGATAAATAGTGTTACCTGCGTCTTGACATTCTCTTCTTTCAGGTGTATGAAACTTCTGGGGGAGGAGGAGGTGGAGGGGGCAGAAAAACTAAGTCAAGACATTGTCATTTTTATTCTCCAAGTGCCAGTTACAGCTGATTCAGAGGCTACAGCTAAAGTCTCCTAGATGACCTGGGCCACTTTTACCATGCTCTCTTTTGCATTACTTGTAATTTTAAAAACATGCCTGCATTTCCCCCAATGAATATACACAATTGGGAAGCAAGTGCCTTAGAAATTTTGTTACAAGTTCTTTTGGGTCACCCCCCCCCCCTGTACATCCAGAGGGAATGGCGCACTCCACCTCGCAGCCAGCCGGACAGCCACAGGGAGGGCCCTGGAGGTGAAAGGCTGTGGAGAAGCCGGTTCCGCGCCAATTTGGAGAGCAGCAGTGGCGGGGAAGCAGGGGGCGGAGGGAACGGAGGCCGGTGTCACGTCCTCCCGGCTCCTTTCCCTCCTTCCCAGCCCCACCCGGCGGGCCATGCCACTTGGAGGGGCTACGGGAGGACCCCAACTCCAGAGGGGAGCGGAGAGGAAAAGGGAGGAGACTGGGCAGGAAGAGAGCTCGCCCCCACCCCGCCAAGGAGACCCGGACCCCCATCCTTTCTCTCCCGAGCCAGCTCCCCAAATGAGTGGATGAATGAGAGAAGCTCCCAGGATTGGGGGGTGCTTTTCCGTGGCCTCATTGAGGGGATCGCCTCCACCCCGCGCCGTCACCCGGTCTGACAGGGACCAAGCGGTCATCCATCAACCCCAGCTGCCCAGTTATCCACCCCCCTGCTCTCCCACGGCTCTCCTCCCGTACCCTCGGTGCCCCCGCACCTCCTCACCTCCAGACCCGTCCAGCTCGTCTCAGCTGGCGCCGGCGCCAACTCTATATATAGGCCGGGCCAGGACCGCCCCGCACGCATGCGCCGCAGACTGACACCTCCGACGGCGCGCTCCCCTCCCCCGCCCGCGTGCCGCGCCCTGTGCTCGGAGCGCGCCGGCGCGCACCCTAGTCCCCGCCGCCCTTCACCTGCCGCCCGCGCCGCAGCCCGGGGTCTCTGGGCAGCACCGCCTCCGTGCCAGCGCCCCGCCGCGGGCTCCGGCGCCTCCCGCCCTTCCCCCCGAAACTCGGATCTCGGGGTGTCAGCCCCGCGTCCCAGGAGAGGCGGCCCGAGGGAGCTTGGAGTGGCCAGGACGTGGCCATCCGGAGATGCTCCCGCGGTCCCGCCAAGGCCGCGGAGCCCCGGCAGGACCCGCCCCGGGGAGGAGCCAGGCCCCGGCCAATGGCAGGCGAGGACGGCGGCACAACGTGGAGCGGCTGCAGAATGTAAACACAGCCCAGCGCGCGGCCCGCCACGTGCGTCCCGCGGTCGCCTCCGGACCGTGAGCCTGGCCCGCGCCGGCGTCCCCGCCCCGCCGCCCGGCCTCCCGGCCGCAGAGGTACGTGCCCAGCCCGTCTGCTCGCGCCTGGCGACCCTTCCCGGGGAGGGCGGCCTCCGTCCCCGCGGGAGCCGCTCGCGCCCGCCCGCCCTCTGCCTAGACTCCAGTAGAGGGGCGCTCAGCGTAACTCCTTCCCGGCCACCCCCGGCCCGCGCGTGGGCGCCCCGCGGACCGGCCGGCCGGCCGGGTGACCAGTCACGGCCCGCGCAGGCCCCGCCCCGCCGCCAGCGCGCCCTGCGGAGCCCGCGCGAACCGCTGCGCGGGAGACGCCGCCCGCCTCCGGGCGCGGCGCGAAGGGAAGTGGCGGGCCCCGCGCCGGCCGGCCCTTTATCCCAGGCCTCCAGCCCTGTGTCCTCCCACCACCCCTCGGCGCCCGGCGCTGCTCACCGGGCCGACCCCGGGGCGCGGGAGGCGGGTCTGGCGGCCGGGACGGCGCGAGCTCGACCCTCCCGAGGTGCTCCAGGAGGCGGCGGGCGGGAGAGCTGCTCCGGGAGCCTCGGCCTCTGGGCCGCCTGCGCTCGCGGGCCCGAGCTGGGAAGAACCTGTGCCTCTAGGCCTCCAGAGCCTCTTTCACAGTTTCAATCCCTCCTTTCTTTTTTTTTTAATTTATTTTATTTATTCATTTTTCAAGCAGAGAGATACAGAGAGAGAGAGAAAGATATAGAGATAGAGAGCACCAGGGCCACCACCTTGTGGGTCTGGCTTATGTGGGTCCTGGGGAATTGAACCCAGCGCCTTAGGCACTGGAGGCAAGTGCCTTAACCACTGAGCCATCTCTCCAGCCCAATCCCTCCTTTCTTTTTCTTTTTTTTTTTAAATTTATTTATTTATTTGAGAGAGAGAGAGAGAGAGAGGAAATAGAGAATGGGCACACCAGTGCCTCCATCCACTGCAAATGAACTCCAGATGCATGCGCCCTCTTGTGCATCTGGCTTTTATGTGGGCACTAGGGACTTGAACTCAGGTCCTTCTGCATTGCAGGCAAACGCCTTAACCGCTAAGCCATCTCTTCAGCCCAATCCCTCCTTTCTTTACAGCGGTGAAGGAATCATTTCTTTCCTAGATTTACACTTGAAGATCAGAAGGGTCCATGCTTTGTTCCAAGGCAGCGCATACCATGGCCCTAGGTAGGAGCAGAGCTCACATCTAACCCAACATGATGGCAAGAAAGCTGTGTTTGTGCACCGTGTGCGCATGTCTTTGTCTGATTTCAGTGTGTGTTAAATGAGTGTAAGCAAAACTGATGGATAATACCTCAGCCACATGGTGGGTTCAAGGCCAGCCTGGACTATACATAAGAACCTATCTCCAAACAAAAACAGAAAAAAGAACCAAAACACAAAAATGATGGCTAATGTGGATGACCTTGCTCAAGATAGTGTGAAAACTGGGGGTGTCATTAACATTTATGGGATCGCTCTTTGGATATTGTATGCCCAGGCCCATAAATTAATTGTAAACAAGGCACTGTTATTAGAAATGTACTTTGGTCACAGCCTCGCTACTATGTGCAGAATACAACTGTATTAAGAACAATCTCAAGACAGCTTTGTGTGGGAAGGAACAAAAAGCATGCTTCCATATTACAGGACCCTGGTCAACAGACAGGCATGATCTTTCCTCTCAGACTGGGGCCACAAGTTACAGGATCCCTTCTGAGTATGGGGTTTTCTCAAAAAAAAAAAAAAATGATAGTCATCTCAACGGTTGTTTTACAGATTAAATTTAAAGACTGGTAGATAGGATTCTGCTGTAGCGCTCTTGGGTATACACCCAAGGAATCAAAGTCATCAGTCACACACCAAAGATGCTTGCACACCCGTTTATTACTACATTTATTATGGCAGTATTCTAATAGCCAAATTATGAAGTATGCTATATGTGCACAGTGGTATGTTATTCAACCATAAAGAATAAAGTTTTGCTATTTGCAGGAAAATGTATGTAACATGTTAAGTGAGATAAACCAGATTCAGAAAGACAATGTATTTTCTTTCATATGCAAAAATCTAGATGATATAAATAAAAATGGGGGGTGGGATAAAAAGACATAAAGGTAGAAAAGGGACTGGTTGACTGGGATGCCATAGAGGAAGGTAAAAGAAGAAACTGGGAGGGGTTGATATCATCAAAGTATATACACCCATCGAATGTTAGGATGCAGCCCATTGTTTTGTATAACTAATACATGCTGATGAAAAGGAGATGGCTCAGTGATTAAAGGCATTTGCTTGCAAAGCCTGTTGGCCCAGGTTCAGTTCACCAGTATCCATATAAAGCTAGATACACAAAAAGTGGCGCATACATCTGAAGTTCATTTGCAGCAGCAAGAGGCCCTAGCACGCCCATTCCCTTCCCTCCTTTCTCCTTGCAAATTTAAAAAAAAATTTTTAAAGATCAGATTTCCTACAGTTTTATTCCCATACTCTTTTGTTGGATTCTTACTTTAAATGTCTTTTGTTGTTGTTTTGTTTTATTTTTGAGGCTGAGTTTCATTCTAGTCCAAGCTGACCTGAAACTCACTCTGGCCTAAACTCATGGCAGTCCTACTCAGCCTCCAGAGTGCTGCAGTAAAAGCATGTGCTTCCATACCCAGCTTTTATTTTTTGTTTTTTGAGGTGGGGTCTCACTGTAGCCCAGTTGACCTGGAATTCACTATGTAATCTCAGGCTGGCCTCGAACTCACAGTAGTCCTCCTACCTCTGCCTCCTGGGTGCTGGGATTAAAGGCCTGTGCCACTACCCCCCCCCTAACCCAGGTTTTTTTAATGCTTTATTTAATTTCTGCATGTGTATATGTAGATGCACGTGAACTTGGATGTTATCTTCAAGGAACTCACCTGCATGGCCAGCACTTTTTATGTGGACACTGGGAATTGAACTCAGATCCTCAGGTTTGTGAAGTAGGTACTTTACCCACCAATCTGTCTCCACATTCCCAAACATCTTTCTTTCATACTTTTATAAATTCAGTTTTAGCTTCCTCTTTCCCCAGTCTTTGTATGTCACCTCCTTTGAAACATAAAATTTCTTTATACATGTGGAAATTTTGGGATTCCTAAAGTATATTTTCCCTGATTCCCATATTTCAGGGGAAGAAAAAACCTGGGGAGACTTTTAAAGGCACAGATTTTTAAAAAGCCAGGTTCAGGGGTGTGAACTTGTAGTTCTAGTTTCTCAGGAGACTGAGGCAGAAGAATTTCTGGAGCCAACTGCTACATGCCAGTCTGGGCAATATAGCAAAGCCTGCTTTCTTTGAGGTAGGATCTTTGGAATTCACTATGTAGTCTCAGGGTGGCCTCAAACTCATGGCTTCTACCTCGGTGACACCACACCCGGCTTTCCATGCCTTTTCTTTGTACCTCAGCCTCCCAGATCCTTCTCTGTGCTGTGTCCTCCAAACAAGATACTATATAAGGATTGAACCTAGGGCTTCATCCATAAGCACTCCGCCACCAAGTTGTATCCTCAGCCAATTATTTTTACAAGCAGAAAGAGATAGAAGAGAAACAGAGAGAATGGGTGTGCCAAGGCCTGCAGCTGCTGCAAACAAACTCCAGACACATGCACCGCTTTGTGCATCTGGCTTTACCTGGGTACTGATGAATCAAACCTGGGTCCTTGGGCTTTGCAGGCAAGCACCTTAACCACTGTGCAATCTCTCCAGCCTGACTTTGGCAGTTTTGAAGAAAGCTAGTAAAGGCTGCCATTTGGAACTTTAGTGTTTTTGTTGTGATTAGACTGGGACTATGGGTTTAAGGGTGCAAATTGATGTAAAATAATTTTCTTCATATTCTATTTAAGATTTTGTCATGATATTTAAGATATTGTCATGATTTATCGCTATTGATAGTGACCTTAATCACTTGTCTGAGGAGATGTTTGTTTTGTTTGTCATTGTAAAGTTAGTCTTTGCTGGGCTGGAGAGATGGGTCAGTGGTTAAAAGCACTAGTTCCCATGTAAAGCCAGATGCACAAAGTGGCACATGCATCAGGAGTTTGTTTGCAGTGGCAGGAGGCCCTGGCATGCCCATACTCACTCTGTGCCTACCTCTTCCTCTCAAATAATTTTTTTTTTTTTTTTTTTTTTGGTTTTTCGAGGTAGGGTCTCGCTCTAGCCCAGGCTGACCTGGAATTCACTCTGTAGTCTCTGGCTGGCCTTGAACTCACGGCCATCCTCCTACCTCTGCCTCCCAAGTGCTGGGATCAAAGGCGTGCGCCACCACGCCTGGCTTCAAATAAATTTTTTTTAAATATATATTTTTTAAAAGCTAGTCTTTACCCTTCTGTTTCATACTGCTCTTTGGAAAGTTGCTGTATGTAGTGTATACCTAAGGAATGGGAAGCAATGTTCCTTCTTGTAGCCCATACCTAAGGAGTAGGGGTATGAGGTGGGTAATTAATTTTGGTGGGGGCTTGTTCCTCCCTTTCTTAAGACCACTTACTCAGACTCATCCAAGTCAGTACAAACCATGCTAACCTGGGACAGAAATGAGGAGAGTGACCGTGAATGCCCAGTACTTCTTTTGTTCTCAAAACCCTCAGCCATGACTAGTATGGCTGAATTTCCAAGCTGTTGTTTTCTCACTTCTGTTGAGACTCTCTCTGCCCCGGAGAATGAACAGTAGGCCTTGCAGAAATGCCCGACAGGAATGGGCAGTGGTCCTCAGATCTATTGGTGAATTGCACTCACCCTTCCATTCCCCTTCTGGTCCTTTGATTCCCCAGCAGGAGCCCTAAATTTTAGCTTCCCTGTTTTTGATCAGTCACCCGTTTCGTCCCATTTTAATCATCCCTGCCAGTGCATCTATCTCTGTAAGAGACCTAGGGACACCTCCAATGGATGTGTAGAGCCACTCTAGGACCCCCTGAGGTTGATATAAAGCTCCCACGACAGTTGGGGAGGAGTTGAATATGAGAAACTGAACTGGATTTTTGGGCTCATACCTGGCTAAGGACATATTCTGAAGTTTATTGTTTATCTCATCCAACGCTTGTTTGGCCTCTGTACTTAAGGAGCGAGGGGAGGAGGGATCTTTATCACCTTTTAGCATCTCAAAAAGTGGCTGTAAGGTACTTGTAGGAATTGGGAGCCAAGGGCGAAGCCAATTAAGATTTCCTAAGAAACTTTGGAGTGAAGCTAGAGTTAATCTTGAGGGAAAAGAAAGGATGGGTTTTAAAGGTCGGGTTGAGTTTAAGGAAAGTTCAGTCCCTAACAATGTGATTGGTGGGATAAGCTGAATTTTGTTTGGGGCAATATTAAATCCTAGTGATGTTAAAGAGGGTATTAATTGATCTTTTAGTTAGGTTGGGGATGTGGAGGGGTCTCCCCAGACAAGAATGTCATCCATGTAATGACAAATGTGAAGACCTTTGTCTAAGTGAGGCTTTAGAGCCATGACTTCCTTCTTTTGTCTCCCACTCTCCCGTAATGAAACCCCTAAGTTCATGGGATGTTCAGGCCCTCCTGAGGATGAGTAAGGAAGTAGCTTCCAGCATTTATTGCAAGGTCTAAAACTTTGTCATCATTCTCTTTAGATAAACACAGACCCTGGATTCTCTCGTTGTTGTGGTCAGCTTTCTAGTTGCTGCACAGAAAGAACCCAAGCAAAAGCGGCTTATGGAGGAATGGGTTTATTTGGCTTACAGACTCGAGGGGAGATTCCATCCTGGAAGGGAAAACGATGGCATGAGCAGAGGGCTGGACGTTACCTCTGCCACAGCACTGCAAACAGCGGCAGGAAGGTGTGCCAAATACTGGCAAGGGGAAGCTGGCTTATAACCCCCAAAAGCCCGCCCCCAACAACACAGCTCCATCGAGGTTGTAAAACCCAAATTGCTATCAGCTGAGGATCGATCTATCAGAACACATTCATTTGTTTGTGGGGGACACCTAGATCAAACCATGACACAAGAGGAAGCTGGCTTATAACCCCCATAAGCCCGCCCCAACAACACAGCTCTAGTGAGGTTCTAATTCTCGAATTGCCATCAGCTGAGGATCGATCTATCAGAACACATTCATTTGTTTGTGGGGGACACTTGGATCAAATCATGACAGTCCGCCCCTGCCCCCCACAAACTAATAATCATACATGATGTAAATACAATACATTCAGCTCAACTCTTAAGTCCCCACAGCTTTCAACTGAGCCATAATACCAAAAATAAACCCATAATGGCACAGAACATTCACAATGCAAAACATGAGGCACAGCAAAAACAGATTGACCAATACAATACAAGATTTAAAACAAACAGGGCACCATCAATCTCTAACTCCAAGCTCAATGATTCTTAACCAATAACAC
>PVHP010030225.1:0-21881 GCA_004024765.1 Zapus hudsonius
CCGGTGCCTATCGCCCTGAATCCCTAGTTCCAAACAAGGGGTCCCCCTCACTGAGTGGAAAATTGGTCGAATTTGAAAGCTGTTGATTGTCTCCCCCAGGCCCAGGCTCCTCCATTACACCAAGTGCTCCTTTGTTGGTTCGCTGTTCCCTCCCAGTAGGAGGTGTGGTCAGCCTACTCATGGCCGCAGATTGTGTTTCCTGTCAATCGTCTCTGCTTACTCCAGCTGTCGTTGATCAGTTTCCCCTGGCAAGTAATCTACTTGAGGGACCTACTCGTAGAATTAAAAATAAATGCAGACCAATAAAATTATTCAGGATGAATTTAATTTCAAGCAGTATTTTTTAAAATAGAAGTAGTTTGTTTTTATTTTTTCCTTTATTTTATTTTATTTTTTGACTTAGTTTTGTTATTTAGGTCAGATGGGCCTGGAACTTGATATATAACCTAGACAGACCTTGAATTCATGGTTCCACATTCCTTTTGCTTCAGCCTTCCAGGTGCTAGGGTTATAGGTGGGTATAATCATGCTCAACAGAAGTCAATTTTTAAAGTACTACAATACTTGAAAATAACCATTACATAAAGTTTCACAAGTACATAAAAATGACCATAGCCAATTAAGAACCTTCACTTACCAGCTTAAGTCATACAAATACAATGTAATCTTTTTCAAAAATTTATTTTTAAAATTTATTTGCAATCAGAGAGACCGAGAAAGAATGAGAGGGGTGGGGGGAAATGGGCACACTAGGGCATTGTTCTGCTGCTCCAAACTCCAGATGCACCTGACACTTTGTGCATCTGGCTTTATGTGGGTACTGGAGAATTGAATCTGAGTGTTTAGGCTTTGCAAGCAAGTGCCTTTAACCATTAAGCCATCTTCCCAGCCTCTTTTAACAGCTCTATCTCCCTCTCCCCCTTTAGTGGTCTCATTCTAGACCTGGAACTCAATGTGTAGCCCCAGGCTGGCCATGAACTCATGGCAATCTTCCTACCTCAGCCACTAAAGTGGCTTTATTAAAGGTGTACACCATTACCCTCAGTTCCTCAATGTAATCTTTTTTGAACTGTATAAGATTTATATAGACACAAGTTACCTTCCCTTTTCATTTGTGTAATCAGATTGCAAAAGGTAACCACCATTAAATTTCTGCTTTTTAAAGTTTTTAAATATTTATTTTTTTGCAAGCAGAGAGCGAGAGAGAGAGAGAGAGAGAGAGAGAGAGAGAGAGAGAGAGAGAGAGAGAAAGATAGAGAGAGACAGAGAGAGACAGATGAAAGATGGTGCACCACCACTGGAAACAAACTCTAGATACATGTGCCACTTTCTGCACCTGGCTTTATGTGGGTATTGGGGATTCAAACCCAGATTGTTAGGCTTTGCAGGCAAGCACCTTAACTGTTGAGCCGTCTCTCCAGTCCTCTTTTCTTTTTTAAAAAAAAATTATTTGTGAGAAGAGAGAGTTGGGTGTACCATCTAGCCACTGCAAATTTCTTTTCTTTTTAAATTTTCATTATTTTATTCATTTTCAAGCAGAGAGAGAGAGAGAGAGAGAGAGAGAGAGAGAGAGAGAGAGAGAGAGCGCATGAGCGCACCAGGGCCACCATCTTGTGGGTCTGGCTTATGTGGGTCCTGGGGAATTGAACCAGGGGCCTTAGGCACTGGAGGCAAGTGCCTTAACCACTGAGCCATCTCTCCAGCCCTGCAAATTTCTTTACACAACTGCACACAGATTTTTTTGTAACTTGAAATTGTCATTTAGCAATGTACTTTTTCTCTTTTTCTTAGATGAGTAACAGATGATGTAGAATCTTACATGTTAGTGACTCAAATCACCATCATAGTTGTATTATTTTTTTTAATTCAGGGTCTTATTCTAGCCCAGGCTGACCTACCTCAGTTGGTATTACAGGCATGAGCTACTGAGGACAGCTCTAATATGCAAATATTTTGTGCTTTGAATTTTCTAAAACTTTTAAATAACAACTCTTAGAAGTCTATACTAATAATTTGATTTTTGCCTAACGAGCCTTTTTAGACTTAAGACATGGAAGAGATTGAATAAGAAAGTGAAGGTAGCTTGACTCAAATGAGCATGCTCAGAATGATGCCCTCTATTTCTACCTTTCCCCCATAATTAGCCACTGTCTGCTCCAAGTTATAAGCAGAGTTAGTCTTCTCACGGAAACTGCGAACATTCATTAACAACTGGTTTTACTTTGAAGCTTACACAGCAGACACTGCAAGTGAATTGTTGCTATAATCCATGGGAGTCTCGAGATTGATGCCAAAACACAAATGCAGCTACAGAAGCAGTGGGAAGTGTATTTTTGACATCCCTGTTAGATGGTCTTTTTGACCTTTCCATTATGCTACCTTCTTTTGCGTTAATTAAAATATAGCTTTAAAGTTTTCTCTTAAAATCAGTACCAGTACAGTCCTTTTCTTGAGTCCCTTCTAAGTACTTGTGATGAGAACTTCTTAGTAAAAAGTTCTTATCATTTACTTTTTTGTTTATTGAGGTAGGGTATCGCTGTAGTCCAGGCTGATCTGGAACTTACTCTATAGTCCCAGGCTGGCCTCGAACTCACTGCGCTCCTCTAACCTCAGCCTCCTGAGTGCTGGGATTAAAGGCGTGCACCACTAAGCCAGGCCACTTACTTTTCCTTTAAATAGGGGGGAGGGGCCTAAACAAAACAGACTAATTGAGAGGGGGAAGAGATAAGAAGGAGGGTGGGGGGAATTATAATGGTTTATAATTTATAATTATGGAAGCTATCAATAAAAAGTTAACTCAATAGCCGGGTGTGGTGGCGCATGCCTTTAATCCCAGCACTTGGGAGGCAGAGGTAGGAGGATTGTCATGAGTTCAAGGCCACCTTGAGACGACATAGTGAATTCCAGGTCAGCCTGGACTAGAGCCAGACCCTACCTCGAAAAACCAAAAAAAAAAAAGTTAAAAAAAAAAGTTTACAAAATATAAAAGGTAGTGGTTAGATTTATAGACAGATTGGGAAGCTAAAGAAGATATAGCCCTTATTTGCATTCATTTTCCTCTATTAACATGTTACATTAGTAGCATTGGACACTTGTTTAATTGGTGAATCAGTATTAACACTATTAAAGTCCATAAACTATTCAATTTTATTTATTTATTTATTTATTTATTTATTTGGTGGTGGTTGTTTTGGAGGATAGGGCCTTATTCTAGCCCAGGCTGACCCAGTAGTTACTCATTTCTTTTGCTTTTACCTATTGTCCTATTTCTGTTCCAGGATACCATGTTGTATTTAGTCATCATGTTTCCTTAGACTCTTGTTGGATCAGTTTCTTAGACTTCTTTGTTTTTGGTGGTCTTGGCATTACTGAGGAGTCTCTTTCGATATATTTTAGGGTTCTGCCACAATGAAATCTGTAATGGTTTTCTCTCTTACAAGTTATATGTAGGGCTGGGGGTATAGTTCATGGGTAGAGCTCTAGCTTGACATATGTGAAGCTCTAGGTTTGATCCTCAGTATCACAAACAATAGCAGCAACAAAAATAGTCTTTGGGGGTTGGAAAGAAGGCTTAGCAGTTTAGGTGCTCACCTGCAAAGCCTGATGACCCAAGCTCAATTCCCCAGTATCCACATAGAACCAGGTACACAAATTGGCCCACGTATCTCAAATTCATTCACAGTGACTAGAGGTCCTGCTGCGCCCATTCTTTCTCCCACCCCCCCCTGCTTGCAAATAAATAAATAAAATTTAAAAATGCAGTCCTATAGTCTGTGATTCCTGATAATAACCTTGATCACCTGGCTAAAGTGTTTCTCAGGTTTTTCCACTGTAAAGTGCTGAATTGTTATAGCTAATCTATTCAGAGCCGAGAATTGAAAAAATACTCAACTTGGGGCTGGAAAGATGGCTTAATGGTTAAGGTGTTTGCCTGCAAGGCAGAAGATGCACAAGGTAGTGCATGTCTGAAGTTGGTTTGCAGTGGCTGGAACTGTGCCCATTCTGTCTCTCTGTCTGCCTCCCTCAAATAAATAAAATACTCAGCTGTTTAAATTTTATTTTTGAAGTAATGGTTTGCTTTTTTTGGTGAAATTCTTAAGATTTTATGCTTGTCCTAAGGAGCCAGTTTAGTTTTAATATTTTTATTTTTTTGTTCTTTTGGTCTTTTGGAGATAGGGTCTCACTCTAGCACAGACTGGTCTCAAACTCACAGCAACTTCCTGGCTTAGTTTTAATAGGAAGTTAAAGAAGCTGGTCAGTTTATCAGCTATTCCAATTCTACAAACTGGACTTACTTTCTTTTGTTTGTTTGCTTGTTTTTTTGAGACATGGTCTCAGTCTGTAGCTCAAGCTGGCCTTGTACTTACAGCAATCCTCCTACCTCATTCTCCTGAGTTGCTGGGATTATAGGCATGAACCACTATGCCTGGCTTTATCTCTAAAAACCTGTTTGCAGTATAATTTACATATAATAAAAGTTTTAAGTATTTGACAAAAATGTAATTTTAAACCACCACTACTATCATATGAATCAGTTCCATCACCCCCAAAGTTCTCTCTTGCACCTTTTTATTCAGTAAGTTGTTTCTTCTGTGGTTTGAAAGTGAAATCATTTCCACTTAAAACCATAAAGCTTGATAGTTTTAAGATTCGTACAAGTTGTTGCATACAGTAGCCGTTTGTTCCTTTTTCTCACCATGTAGTATTTCATGTAGTATTACCCTGTGGAGGGTAACATCACTATGGTGGGAGCAGGTACAGGGAAGGGTCAAACCCACACTGTGAGATAGGAAGCCACAGTAGGGCCATTCTTACTTGTTCATAGCCTATTCTTATGAGAACTAACTAAGAGTCCCATGAGTACCCTTCATTTGTTCCAAGGCTTGTGCCTCCAGTGACTTAACACATTCCCATTAGACCTCATTTTTGTTTGATGTGTTGTTTTTGGTTCTGCAGAATGTAACCAGGACCTTGCTTGCTGAGCATGCTCAAAGGCTAAGCATTCCCTTCCCACCTTTTTTGTATTGTTCCTACTTTGCTTGTGGAGAAGGGTATGGGCCCCTTTCACATGCTCCTCACCTTTTGTATTTTGAGTGCTGCTTTACATTGTGGAACTACAAGATGCTAGAGTCTCATCTTACATTCTTTGACAAAGCTGTAATAGCCATGTCTCCAAGGAGCTATATCATTTCTTTCATTGAAGAATTGTGTTTAGAAACCAAAATGTAGGTGCTGAGTATGCTTACTGTTGTTGGTACCATTGCTGTTAGGTCTTCTTAAGGGACAGAACTGGAGGTATACATACATATATGCTTACATACACAATTGGTTTCTTGTCCCTACCAATTTGTATATATAAAATTGAGAACTTATCCTCTGTGTGTGCAGCCACTAACAGGACATCTAAACCGTCCCCTCCAAGATTGAGCCTGTCGTTGCATCGCCATTGATGGGGGAAAGATACAGGAGATCTCCACAACTCCCAGAGTAAGCTAGTGGCAGCTAATGGTTGCTCCCTGAGGGGGAGGGGCGAGGGGGGGAGAGTCAGGTTGATCAGTGGTATAACCACAGTAAATTCATTCTACAGTAAATAACCTTCCACCTATGATCATGGAAGCAACCCTAATTTAATTCAATTGGTAAAAAAAGAAAAAAAGCATGAAAATAAGATGGGAATAGGGATGGAGAACAGTGTTAATGGGAGGGGGAGGCGGATGAGAGAGTGATTGTAGAGAATAGGATGAATATATACATGTGTGAAAATGGAAAAAAATGAAAATTAGAAAAAATGTATTAGTCAGGGTTCTCTAGAGGAAACAGAGTTGATAGAATGGGTTATAATAAAAGGGAATTTATTGGGGTAGTTTACAACAGTCCAACAATAACATTGTGCAGGCCCACAGGTGAAGAAATCAGTAGCTGTAGTCCACGAGGCTGGAGGCCCCAGCAGTCCCAATCCAGCCCAGAAGGCCTGAAGGCTCCCTGGGGAGCAGCTGCTCTTCAGTCCATGATGTGAGGCCCAGGAAACTGGGTTCCAATGTCCAAAAAGGGTAGGAGAGCAGGATGCGAGTGCAAGTCACGAACAAGCACCAGCAGCCAGGAGGAGAAAGGAAAAAAAAGGAATTTTCCTTCCCCCCAAGCTTCCTTGTATTCCGTCCCCCTCCAGAAGGGCCCACCCCCACCCACTTGGGGGAAGGGCAACTCTGGAGGAGGGACCTCCTCCTTTTGTCAATCCTTTCTGCAGGCGAGCTGAGAGACCCACCCAAGATTACTGTAGATTATTAAACAAGGCAAATTGACAATAAACTTAATCATCACAATGTCTGATTTTAATCTCGTGCCAGGGTGTTCTCCGTAGTTTATTGGTGACTTTCCTGTCTGACCACGGGAAAGGTGGCTTCATTCATCCATATCCATTCACTTGTTCAGCTGCAGTACCTGTTAAAAGCAGTTTCAGAATTGCTAATCTTTCAACTAGAATATAGTGTTTATAGTGTTTATATACAGTTTCTTTTGTCATTGGCTTTGTGATTTCAAGTCAGAACACTATTTTCAAAAGTTTGTTCAGCTTTTTTTCCCCCCTTGTGCTGGGGATTGAAACTACATGAACTTTACCACTGAGTTATTTAACAACCCTTTTAAAAATACACTTTTAATTTTATAATACTTATCTGTGTGTATGTGTGTGTGTATGGGCTAACCAGGATTTCTTGTCACTGCAAACAAGCACCAGATGTATGTCCCATTTTTTTGCAATTGGGGAATTGAACCCATGCTGGTAGGCTATTTATTTATTTATTTATTTATTTATTTATTTATTTATTTTGAGGTAGGGTCTTGCTCTAGCCCAGGCTGACACTCTGTAGTCTCAGGCTGGTCTCAGACTCACAGCAATCCTCCTACCCCTACATCCTGAGTGCTGGGATTAAAGGTATATGTGCCACCATTCCTGGCTACTTTTAATTTTTGAGACAGGATCTCAACGAGTTGCCCAGGCTGGCTTTGAATTTACTCAAGGCAATCCCTTGAGAAGCTGGGATTATAGGCCTGGGTCATGAAGTTGTGGTTTGGTTAGCATTTGTTTACTTTACATATTGTATTTCTGTGATTTGGGACAACATTGTGATATCACACAGAATAGATTCTGTACCCTAAATGCTGTTCTCTAGATCCTCTATGTAATCAACCATTCTACCTCCAATCCCTAAGCAATTACTAATCTCTTTTCTGTCACTATACTTTTGCATTTTCTATAGTGTCCCATGAATGGAATAATAGAATGCTTAGGTTTTTATCTTTTTTTTTCACATAGTAAAATACATTTACGATTCTTCTATGATCTATTTTTGAATTAGTAGTTCATTCTTTTTAAATTGTTGAGTGGACTCCCATTATCTGGATGAATCATAGTTTGCTTTTCCTTTTGTTAATTTGTGATGAGTAAGGGTGCTTGCTATAAATGTTCATGGGCAATTATTTTGTGTAGATATAAATTTTCAGATCACTTAAGTAAATATCCAAGAGTATGGTTTCTGATCATATGATAAACTTTTGTGCTTAACTTTTTCACTGCTTTTGTCCTAATCTGTCTGTCTGTCTCTCTCATATTTCGAGATAGGGTCTTGGTGCAGCTCAGGATGAACTAGAACTCACTATGTATGTGAGGATGACCTTGAACTCCTTTATCTGTCTCTGCTTCCCCAGTGCTGGGATCACAGGCATGTTCCATCATGCCCATTTTGCTTCTTTGTCTTTTTCTTTCTTGATTTTTTTGATGTAGAGTGCTGCTTTAGTCCAGGCTGACCTGGAATTCACTATATAGTCTTAGGGTGGCCTCAAATTTAGGCAATTTTCTTACCTCTGCCTTCCAAATGCTGGGATTAAAGATGTGTGCCACCATGCTCGACTCCTTTGTCTTAATATGACATTTATCTTAGAAGTTCTAATAATTGATTCATTGCTGATTAATATTCAAAAATTCTCAATAATTTATAGGACACTTAGGTAGTGTCCAGTATGGGATTGCTAATAACAATAGCCCTATTTAGGAATGTTAAGGGAAATGTCTTTCCATGAACATATGTATGCATTTCTTCTTAGGCATAGAATTGCTGGTCAGTTTTATTTGATAGTGCCAGTTTTCTGTGGTGATTATACCTATTTATCCTCTTATCAGCAATGCATAGGCATTTCAGGTGCTGTTTATGAGTACCTGTTCTTTATTCTTTGTGAGTACTGTGAATATTCATTCTCATCTATCCCCTCTCCACTTTTTCTCTGAAATTTAGCACATTTTTATATGTGTGTGTATGTAGATGTACATAATTGTGTGTAGAGGTCACAAGTTGATGTCAGATACCTTCCTTCCTTAGTCCTTCACTTTATTTACTGAGTAAGGCTCTCCCTCTTGAATCCAGGGTTTACCACTTCACCAGCTTGATCTGGGGATCCTCTGTCTCTACCTTCCTTGAATGCCTGGATTACTGACTGGCTATCATACCTAGTCAGCATTTATGTAGGTGCTAGGGATATGAACTCCAGTTCTCACGCTTGTATAGCAAGCACTTTATCCACTGAGTTATCTCCCCAGCCCAAGATAAAAAATTTGTATTTTCAAAACTACATTTACCAAGGTGTGGGTTCCTTGGAAGCTGATTCATTGTAGATCATGGGCTATGGTTCTGAGGTCCTGTGAATTCTTTCAAAAATTCACAGAACCTTGGGCTATGTTAGTAAAGTGCCTATTGGGATTGAATTAAAGATTAGATATAGCCAAATGTTTTTAGAAATTTGTTTTATAATAAAACAGTGTGTTTTTTATTTAGTACTAATATATCTATTGGCCTGCAAATTGTTGTTTGGTTGATGTGCCTTAGTATGGCAGTGCTTTTGTTAGAGAACAGTGTTTGAGGCTGATTACTGTTTTAACAAAATTATATGGCTTTTGGGATTAGATTCCATGAGTGTGCCTCTTACCTCCCTTATTTGCCTGCAAGTGGCAAGGATGCTAGTTAACAGCATGCCAGACCTCATGATGCCCGGGGCATAGAGATCTGGGAAGATTTACAATAATCAAACACAAACAGACAGAATGGCATGAAGAAATTTCAATCCTCCTAGCCTTGCTTACAAACCTAATTAGGCTTATTGGGGCAGAACTCCCCCTGCCCCCCCGTTTTAAATCTGCCTCTCCTACCTCTTGTCCTAAATTCTGTTTGAAGGGGTCATATTGCCAACAAAAGGATTTTTTTTTTTTAAATCCTAACTTACTTGGTTTAAGAACATAGCAGAAATGACAACAAAATAGATATTCAAGAGACTCCATTTGTGGTGCTGTATTCAGGAAATTCCACATTTAAAAATCATGCTGCTTTCAGAAAGGAAATTGTTTTTGTGGTTCTATAATTAGATCTTATACAAGTATTTTTAATTTTATGGAAGCTGCTTAGCCTGCTTTCTTAAAAATTCACAGCTAACTTGCTTTCCCTACATCATTTGTATACATCTCCTGGTATAATGTAGGGAGAGGTACCTGGATACTGTTCTCTGCCTTTCCATTAGCTGTGCAGTGCTGGGCTTTAAGATTGTGATGGCAGATGATTGGGGGGAGGAGAAGAGGTGGGGTTTCTCCTTGCCATCCCTCTTGTGGTCAGTAAAATCATTGACAAATGCTTTCCAAGGATGTGGAATGTATGCATAAAGGAAAAGCCTGGGATTGCTCCAGTGGCATCCGGGAAGGATTTCACTCTCCTGGACTCCATGGGAACTAGCCTTTTTCACATTTGCTTCCCTGCTGATCTGTCCAGATATCCAGGTAATGTATGTCTGTCTTTGTTTTCTCCATAGTGTATAAAAGAAGGCAAATGGTAGAAAATAGCTTCAGTGAAGGGGATGTCCACAAGGAAAAGGATATTTGCACATAATACATTATTATTTCTTATAGCTTTTAAGGGCTTTTTCCCTTCATGTTTTAAAAACTCAATTTCACCTAAAGGAAGAAAATTCTTAGCTGTGAAAACCTATGCCTTAATTGCTTAGCATGAGAACAAAGGTTTTAGCATTCAGCATGCAGGGATGTCTTTATTCAGAAGACAGGAAGCAGCACCCTTCTGCTACCTTTTTAGAACTGAGCTGGCATAATGGCTCTTGAAGCTTAGCTAGGAACACTGACTTAATCTGTGAATTGCAATTTAATTATCTCATATTTCAGATGGTTGTCTTCCTTTTATACCCTAGGGACTGTGAATGAGGCATGGGGGAAGAGAGTGTTTTTAAAAATAAATCTTTATGATATATGGTTATTTAGAAAAGGTAATATCCATAACACCAAAACTCTTTGATCAACTTGAATCATTTTTCCCTTTGTTCAGTTGATGATATTTTTGTTCTTGTCAGCGAAAATGCTGATCATAAGTATAAAGCTGCTGGATTGCTATAATGGCTCTGGAATTGGTTTTTGCTTTTCTCACCAAATCACATTAGTTATTATGGGAGCAGAGGGCCTGAATGTGAAAAACAGTAGTATAGAATGCTGAAGGTTTTCTCTTTTGTGATGGTCAGAGGAGCAGGGGGAGGGGTTGGTGATATTGGCAGTTGAACCCAGTAGTGTGCTAGCAAACACTTTATCACTAAGCTATATCCTCAGACTGGGTTTTCTTTCTTTTGAAAAGGCTTTTCATGGTGGGGATTATTTTCTTGTGGACCGAGAGAGTTAGGACTATAATTTGTGATGCTAAAATGTTTCAGGCTGCAAGCTTCGTAGATTAAAGCCACACTTTGAAGCTACTATAAAGATTTCAGTTACTTTCCTATCCTTTGTCCTAGTAATATGACTTAAACTGTTACTTTTTGAAAACTGGTTGACTTCAGAAATGTTAGCAAATTCATATGCTTATTGAGCATTTGCATTATGCCTTGAACTTTAAGTATATGGAGTTTATTTTATTTTATTTTTTTAAAATATTTTATTTATTCATTCTCAAGCAGAGAGAGAGAGAGAGAGAGAGAGAGAGAGAGAGAGAGAGAGAGAGCGAGCGAGCGAGCGAGCCAGGGCCACCACCTTGTGGGTCTGGCTTATGTGGGTCCTGGGGAATTGAACTCAGGGCCTTAGGCACTGGAGGCAAGTGTCTTAACCACTGAGCCATCTCTCCAGCCCAGTATATGGAGTTTAATACAGGATATAAAAAACTCAGGCAGACTCATTTTTAGTGTTATATGTAATTGTTGGTTATGGAGTTATGTTCTCATATGTAGGTGTTTTTCATAAGCTACTATGTTTAATCCACATATCAACCCAGTCACAAAATGACTCATTTTGAGAGGTTAATTTATCATTAGTAACCATAAAGTGATAAACCTGAGGCCAGTCAGACTCCAAAGCTGTTGTCAATGTTTACATATGAGTAGATTAAAATATTTTATCACAGTGATTGACATCAGAAAGAGATGCCAGTGAAATAACTAGGTGATAGGGATTGTAGCCTCTGCCAAAAAAAAAAAAAAACAAAAAACCAAATGATTGGACTGGTAACCAAAGTTCAGTTTTGACATTCTGTGATTGTGTTCAGTATAGGAGATATTTGTAAGGAACTTAAGGAAACAGGTCCTACTACTTTAGAGGTTTATTGACATATTTTGGTTTTATTACTGATTCTATTTAATTACAAAACCATTGTCACTTTGAGGGAGGGATAGCGAAGGGGATACCTAGGATATATATCACTAACATGTTACATAGAGTATTCATTTATTAAGATCATTACTGTCTATTATCTCCCTTTTTTCCTTTTCCCAAATACCTCGCAAGGGCCTATAGTAGTGCCTAGCTACAGTTTGTGCCATTGTAAATTCATTTTCTGAGAGAATGAACAAACAGATTGACATATCGAATACATTGGTAAATATATAAGTAACTCAGTCCTGAAAAAAACTTTAAACATCAAAAGGTTCTTTTGGGGCTAACATTATCCATCTTACTATTACAATGATCCTTTAAAGAATTGTGTTAAAATATTGAAAAGAAACCTATAATGCAAATTACCCAACTAATCTTAAATTGCTAGAATTTTCCCATAAAATTATTGATAATCTAGTGTTTTATTCAGTACATTAATAATATATTATTAGATGCTTCCACTGTATCTAAAAAAACACAGTAATAATCTCTTGGTTTTTATCTACTATTTTTGCATACTTTCAAATGCTAATAACTTACATGGAGAGAAAGTATTCAGATCATTTATTTGTTTTTTTTTTTTTTTTGTTTGTTTCATGAAGTGTAATTTGGGTAGGTTTTTTTTTTTTTTTTTTTTTTTTTTTTTTTTTATTTTTTTTTTTTTTTTTTTTTTTTTTTTTTTTTTTTTTTTTAAAGACAGCTTTTACTTTGTAGCCCATGATGGCCTCCAACTTTCAGTCTTCTTGCCTTAACCTCCTGAATGCAGGGTTATAGGCAAGTATCACCATGCTGGCTTAAGGATGGGTAGTTTTGTTTCATTTAAGCATTAGGTTTTTTGTTTGTTTTGACATTCTAAAACCTTTACTGAAGTGTAGTTGATGGATAGTAAGCTTCATATATTTAACATACATACTTTGATAGGTTTTTGGTACATGTGTAGAACTGGACAACTATCACTACAACCAGGAGAATAAATACAAGGCTGGAAAAATTGCTCAGCAGTTAAAAGTGCTTGCTTGCAAAGCCTCAGGACCTGGTTTCATTTCCCCAGTACCCAGGTAAAGCCAGCTGCATAAAGTGGCACATGTGTCTGGAATTGGTTTACAATGGCAGGAGGCCTTGGCACACCATACCCGCTCTCTTTCTCACTCTCAAATAAATAAATACAATATATATTTTTTAAATAGCTGAATTTGGTGAACCAGGACTGTGATCTCAGTAATTGGGGGGTTGTTAAGACAGGGGGATGTTCAAGACTAGTTTGGGCTACATAGTGAGTTTGAGGACAGATGGCTAACTAGAGAGATCTTGTCTTAAAAAAATTGAAAATCAGCCAAGCATGGTGGTGCACACCTTTAATCACAACACTCAGGAGGCAGAGGTAGGAGGATCGTTGTGAGTTTGAGGCCAACCTGAGGCTAAATAGTGAATTCCAGGTTAGCCTGGGCTAGAGTGAGACCCTACCTGGAAACAAAAAGAAAGAAAGAAAGAAAGAAAGAAAGAAAGAAAGAAAGAAAGAAAGAAAGAAAGAAAGAAAGAAAGAAAGAAAGAAAGAAAGAAAGAAAGAAAGAAGGAAGGAAGAAAGAAAGAAAGAAAGAAAGAAAGAAAGAAAGAAAGAAAGAAAGAAAGAAAGAAAGAAAAGAAAAGAAAGAAAACATAACTATAACCACCAAAGTTTTCTTGTAGGTGTATATGTCACTCCCTCTTTCTGGGTGTGTATGTTTGCTTGCAATCGTTCCCTCCATGCCTTTCCACCTATCCCAAATTCTTACTGATCTACTTTATATCACTATGGATAAATTTGCATGTATTTTATGTAAATGGTCTCATATTGTTTATGATCTTTTTTGTTTTGTTGCTTTTACTTTGCATAATTTATCAGGTTAAGATCTGCTATGGAAATTAAGTAAAAAAATCTTACAAAAAGGTTGACATTTATAGTTAAGAAGAAGTCATGTGCCAGTAGTGCACACCTGAAATCTTAGCGCCTGAGAGGTGGAGGCTCAAAAGTTCAAGGCCACCTTGGGCCACATAGTGAGTTACAGGCTAGCATGGACTGCATATATGAAGGTCTGGTTTCAGCCTCTCAGACTGAAAAATAGTCAGAACTTAGAATTTAATATTTCTTGTGTTATGGCATAATTGATACTTGAGTCAATTCAAAGTATAGTGCAAGGATATTAGGATAGAAACTAGATATATAATATAAACTTTATTAAAATAAGTTTGTTTCCTTAAGTTTATGGATTTTTTGATCCATAAAAATCAGTGAGTAAATGATATAACTTTGGCAGTATTTCATTTTTAGTCTAACCTTTGTATTTTACAGGTGACATTAGGTGTGCTAGGGAACTATCTCCTTTCTTGATTTCTATTACCATGTTGATGCCATCCAAATCTGAATTTCCAGAAAATATTTCTTCCCTTGGCAATTATAAAGGTGCTTTCCCCTAGTCCTGCTTTCTTTTCTCGTCATCTAAGCTCAAACCTTAGCAATTCCTTTCTCCACTTTCTAAGATGCTCACTGCTTGTCTCCATGATATTCTTTTTAATATTTATCTTTTCCTTTGATTTTGATAATCTTCTCATTTTGATTTTACTCATCTACCTTTCTGCCCCTTCCCTTTTCTTTTCCCCATCTTCTTCACTCTGTAGCTCAGGATAGCCTCAGACTCATACAAATCCTATAACCTCAGCTTCCCACTCCTTTCTGAGATAGTGTGTCACTCATTGTATAGTCAAGACTGGCCTTCATCGTGTACAACCCTCATGTCTCAGCCTCTAGAGTGCGGAGATCACAGGTGTGCACTGCCATGCTGCCTAGAGCCTCATCATTGAAAAAAATAAGCTTACTCTATTTTTCAGTTGGCCAGGCATGGTGGTGCACATCTGTAATCCTAGGATTTGGGAGATGAGTTCAAGGCCTAATGGAGGGTCATTCTGGGCTACCTGAAATTCTGTCCCTTTTCCCTCTCAAAAAGAACAACAGTAATTCTTTTTTTTTTGGTTTTCGAGGTAGGGTCTCACTCTAGCTCAGGCTATCCTGGAATTCACTATGTAGTCTCAAGGTGGCCTTGAACTCATGGTGATCCTCCTACCTCTGCCTCCCGAGTGCTGGGATTAAAGGCGTGTGCCACCACGCCCGGCTTAGAACAACAGTAATTCTAATTGGCTTCCTTTCTACCATTTTTGTAACCTACCCTGTAGCTGATATTTCTAAAATTGGTTCCTATTGTTGCATGGCTTAAAACCTGTCATTCTTCTAAGATCTCTGGTGGTGTTCCTTGGAGTAGGGTGATTGGGACTCATGAAACTCCTCATCCTCCCAAAGTGCAATAACCCTAAGATTCAGACTCTTTAAAATATTCTTTACTTATTTGCAATCAGAGAGGAGGAGGGAGGGAAGAGAGAGAGAGGAGAGAAAGAGAGATTGAATGAATATGGGCATGCCAGGGCCTCTTGCCACTGCAAATGAACTCCTGACACATGTGCCACTATGCATCTGGCTTAATGTGGATACTGGAGCTATCTCTCTAGCCTGGTTCAGCTTCTTTTTACAGGTTAAAATTTAAATTTCTTTATGTGCTCTATAGACTTGGATTGCTTTGGCTACTGCTTATGACCCCAGCTACTTTTAAACCCCCCCACCCTTTAGTCAGCCTGAACATTCTAGTTATGCCAAGCTACTTGCTTTTCTCCAAACACTTCAGCAAATGTTTCTTCCTTTTAGAGCAGGGTTGTTCAACCTTTTGGCTTCTCTGTGCTACATTGGGCGAAGAATTGTCTTAGGTCATACTTTAAAAACACAAATACTAACAAAAGCTGATGAGCAAAAAAAAAAAAAAAAAGGTCTGTATATAATTTTCATGATATACACTGCCACTGATAAGCAAAATAGTGGCTCACAGAATATTGTAATTATGCAGCACCTCATTTGGAGTCTTAAAATTGTGGAGCAAACCTTCAATTTGTGATCTAATAGAGTAAATGAACATATTTAAGTAATAATACTTAATTGATTTTATAAAAAGACTGCAACATAAAACTAATGAGGACTGGGGAGACGGCTCAGCTGTTGAAGGAGCTTACTTGCTGTTGTAGTCAGCCACATGCCACTGGGATGAATCTTCAAACCAGGCACAATTTGGGGGAGGAAAGTATTTATTGAAACTACAGATTGAGGGGAAGTTCTGTAACAGTGAAAGAGGCTGGCCCTCTTTCACAGGTCCGAGCAGAGAGAAAAACCCATCACCTACACCACAAACATAAAACAGGAAACAGGCAGGAGGGTCCAAGGAGAGAATTTCTTCCCTTTTATATAGGTTTAGGGTGGGGTCTTGCAACCCTATCCAGACTTAATGGCTTCCTGAGTCTCTGGAATTTCCTTCCTGCACTGCCCACACAGGAAAGGATGTTTACTTCTAGCTTCTTTGAGCTTCTTTATATCCTTCCCCCTACTGAGAGAGGCCGCCTTCCTGTAAACATCCTCAGAGACCTATCCAAGGTAATTAAAAAGATCAAGTTGACAACAAAACCTAACCATCACACTTGCAAAGCTTGCCGACCTGGGTTTGATTTTCCAGTACCCATGTAAACCCAATGCAAAAAGTGGTACTTCTGTCTCAGCCAGGTGTGGTAGTGTACACCTTTAATCCCCACACTCAATAGGCTGAGATAGGAGAATTGCTATGAATTTGAGGCTAACCTAGGGCTACAGAGTGATTTCTAGGTCAGTCTGGGCTAGAGTGAGATCCTACCTCAGAAAACAAACACAACCAATGAGATATTTATTATGCACCGTTTCTGGTTCCATGGAAGTAGGGTCTCACTGTAGCCTAGGCTGACCTGGAATTCACTATGTAGTCTCTGGGTGGCTTTGAACTCATGGTGATCCTCCTACCTCTGCCTCCTGAGTGCTGGGATTAAAGGCGTGTGCTACCACGCTCAGCTTCTTAGTGAGTTTTTAAAGGTACTCAACAATATTTTGGTTCTAAATTTTACTCTTATGTTATTCATTCTTGAAAATAGATTTTCAAAAATATGGGTGCTACCAGAAAGCAATGACATGAATAAGGTGTGATTGTGAAGTGAGGGATATTTATCTCTCATAAGACAGGACCCATGAAAGTCTAGTAAAGAGACATGACCAGATTTCTTCAGGCTGAATATCAGATTATAACTGTACTTTAAAGTTGAAAATTGTCAGGTAACATTTATGTTGAATGAAAATGGAGTCTAAAATCTATTAAAATATTATTTTTCTGGAGTTTTAAAAAAAAGAAACCATGGTCATTACAGCCTTTTTTCATCATTTCAAGTTTTTAAAAAATATCTTTATTGTCAATAATTAGATACCTTGTATGAGCAGATCTTATGATGGTACCCTCATTTCCTTCCTTTCTGTCCCCAACCCACTGGGGACCCTTCTCAGTAGATATACTGGATCTGTCCATGGGGTAGGGGGTTATGAACAACACATGAGGTAGCCAGATTTCTCTCCCCCCTTACTGTGTTGTTGCTGGGGAGGGTAACATCTCTGGATGTTTCCCCCTACCATGGCTCTTAAAATCTTTCTGCCCCCCTCTTCTGCTCAGTACCCTGAGTCATGGTGGGTGAGTTTTAAGTCTGGTTTATTGTTGAGATCTTAAGTGTCTCTGACTTCTGCTTTGGATTGTGTTGGGTATCTTTGGTGTCTGTCTCCATTGTCCTTTAATGGGTTATCTGACTTGCTGTGGTGATAGATCTCTTGCTTATCTCACCACTTTCTCATAGGTTTATGATAGGCCAGGGGTGGTTCATCTCCTGCTAGTATATCAGCCATCATCCCGTGTCTTGTTGGTGGAATTGGGTTGTCTACCACTTTTGCTGCCTTCTGAAAAATACAAACAGAATCTCCATTAGAGAGTGAGATCAGTATAGGTTAAATGAGACAAACATTGAAAATTTGGCAAGATTCTAATTGGTGTAGCCTTTCTGTAGCTCTCTGGTAGTGGGAATTTCCCCTTGGAGCCGGGTTCTTGGTCCCCATAAGACTTTGCCATGGATTCCAGTTCCAGTTAAGGGTTCCTTGACACTGATTGGATCTTAGCCAATCATTAAGCCTTTGCTTACCTGCCTAGGTTTAGCGCCACTATTGCACAGATGAGCACTTATTGACGTGCTGGTCTCTTCCATACAGCCGTGTGTTCAGCATTCTTGTGACATCAGTCTGTGTTGTGTATCATTGGTCTCTGATTTCTCCAAATGTCATTGACCATTTTCCCCTGGCAGCTTATACAACACCTTCCAGCACTGCACATGCTACCGTCTGGGAGATGGTTACCATTCTTGAACTAGCAGGATCTGAGAGAGAGAGAGAGAGAGAGAGAGAGAGAGAGAGAGAGAGAGAGAGAGAGAGAGAGAGAGAGAGAGAGAGAGGAGGGGAGAGGGGAGAGGGGAGAGAAGTCGCTCTAGCCCAGGCTGACCTGGAATTCACTATGTAGTCTCAGGTGGCCTTGAACTCATGGCAATCCTCCTACCTCTGCCTCCTGAATGCTGGGATTAAAGGCGTGTACCACCATGCCTGGCAGGGTCTCAGTGTTGTGTGCCGAAAATCTGTTGTTTCTTCAGCAACCTTTGGCCTAGGGCAGGTATTCGAGAGCTTTGACAAAAGCCTGTCTTGTTTTGGGGAGCTTGTGGGTCTTTTTGATCAACAGCACAGTGTGGGAAGGAACCAGTGACTGGGACAGGGAGTTGCAGGCCTGATCAATTTTTCTTAGCGTTAGGCTTCCTCCTATTCCATTCATGGCCCCTCTTACCAGGCTATGCCCACAGCTTCCTCAAGAGCTTATTGTATGAAAGTAAGGGTTTTATGGTTTAGCTTACTGTATAAATGTCCCCACCCTTCTGTTCCTCTCCCCCCCTATTCCTTCCATCCCCTTATAGTCTCAATTTACCTGTCAGGTTTGCTTAGAGTTTAAGCTTAACCTGGTTAGGAACCTCATATGAGAGAGAATATGTGGCATTTGTCTCTCTGTTTTTGTGTTAGTTCGCTAAGTATGATCTACTCCAAGTCTCTCCACTTTTCTTTAAATTTCATTATGTCATTTTTCCTTTCAGCTGAGTAGAATTCCTTAGGACCATAACATAGCCTTCTTTTTAAAAAATATATTTTTATTTATCAGAGAGAGAGAGAGAGAGAGATAGAGGTAGAGAATGGGTGTACCAGTGCCTCCTGCCAATGCAAATGAACTCCAGACTCATGTGCCACTTTGTACTTCTGGCTTTATGTGGGTACTGGGGAATTGAACCCAGGCTGTTAGGCTTTGAAAGCAAGTGCCTTTAACCACTGTGCAATCTCTCCAGCCCCTCCTGGAAATCTTGAAATCTGTTTTCATATTCCTGTATCAAATTGAAAAGCAAGTCAGCCAGCCAGCCTGCCTGCCTGTCTCTTATCTCATCTATCTTATCATCTATCTATCTATCTATCTATCTATCTATCTATCTATCTATCTATCTATCTATCTATCATCTATCATCTACTTACTTACCTACCTACCTACCTACCTACCTACCTACCTACCTACCTACCTACCTACCTATTGCTGTTAATAGGATTGTGTTTGGCCGATGTGTCCAAATGCATAACATTGTCCTAATTTGAGTTTGCCATAATTTCATTTTCATTTGGGAGGCAGTTATGATTTGAAAATTTGTATTGATAACTTAATTATCACATTGAAGAAGGCACATGTTTAACTCATTTAAGCAAACAGTTAAATTTACTGAAAGTGCTAAGTGTGTATGCTAGTTTATTTATTTTTCAATGTAGAGGCTCACTGTAGTCCAGGCTGACCTGGAACTTGCTCATTGAACTCAAAATAATGCTTCCACATCTGCCTTTGGAGTTCTGAGATCATAGTGTGCACCATCATACCTAGCTTTCAAATTTTGTCTTTGATATTATGAATTGCTTTATTTTTAAAAATATTTTATTTATTTATCTTTCAAGCAGAGAGATACAGAGAGAGATTGATAGATAGAGCACCAGAGCCACCACCTTGTGGGTCTGGCTTATGTGGTCCTGGGGAATTGAACCCAGGGCCTTAGGCACTGGAGGCAAGTTCCTTAACCGCTGAGTCATCTCTCCAGCCATGAATTGCTTTATAAATGTCACAGATCATACAATCTTTAATATTTGACCTTGATTAGGCATTTTACTTCTGAAAGTAAGTGATGTCAGCAGTACTTTTAAGATATTCTTGGGATTAACAATTATTTAACCTATTGGCCCTTAAATTCAGTCTTGATTTATATGACATTAATTTTTAATGCTTTTGGCCATACAGTTTCTTGATGTACTATGCAATGATACCTAGTTAAACATGAATTTGGGGCAACAGTTACGGCATCATCTATTAATTTTACAAATTCCTTTTTTACCATCACTAAAGCACTATCAAATAATGATTATGCTGACAGTGGAGAGAGAAAAATGCTTTAATGTATTTTTTACTACTTGGCATAACCTCTTATATCTTTTATTGGTAGGGAAAAGTTATTCCTTCATTGATGTTTTGTTTATTATCAATACCTCTAATAAAAATGGCAAGTTGAGGGCTCGGGAGGAACATTTGCTGCTTAAGCATGAGCGCCACTCAGGTGGAGAACTCCAAGTTTGACTCCTTAGAACTGTGTAAAAAGCTGGGTGTGGCATGCATGTCTGTAACCCCAGTGTGTGTGGGGGTGTGCCTGTGTGTGTGTGTGGGGGGGGAGGTGGGATGGTGATGGAGACCAGAGAAGAGCTGGGGCTCACTGACAAAGAGAAGTTCCAGGTTGAATGAGAGATACTGTCTCAGAAAGAAATACCCAGAGGAGTGATAAGAGAAGGACACCCAACATTCTCTGGCTCCCACACACACACACTCATGGGGTGTGTACATCTGCTACACACATGCACACAGTACAGTACCTCTCATACCACACATAGATAATACACATGCATAAAAATGCACAAAAAGTTGAGGAGCTGGCTCATTCAATAAAGTGCTTGCACAAGGACCCCAGTTGAGATCTCCAGCATCCATATCTTTAAAAAGCTGAATATGGCAGCCTGCATGGCATGTCACCCCAGTGCTTAGGAGGTAAGGACAGAATGATCTCTGGTGTTTGCTGGCCAGCTGGATTGGTGACCTCCCTGTTCAGTGAGAGACTTTGTCTCAAAAAATAAAATGGAGAACAATAGAAGATCTCAGGCCTCCTCGTGCATACACACACATACACTGGCATGTTCACGTGCGTCTGGACACACCACATATATACACTCAAGTGATGATTGGGCATCATTTTTGCCATCTTTTACCAAAGTATAAGGTTAAAAAATATTAACTCTAATCTCCAAACTTCTATGAATACATTTTCTATTTTCCTCAGTTTATCTGCTCTGGTGAAACAAGCTTAATTTAGAAATACACCCCCTTCCTCTAAGGCATATTGTCTCCCACACTCTCCACGTATTATTAGTTAAACTCACTATCTATAAGTGGTTTTTATTTTATTTATTTATTTTTGCTTTTAAATGTGCTATTAAAGTCAGACGTGATGACATACAGTTGATTGTAATCCCAGCAATAAGTAGGAAATAGAGACAGGAAGACCAGGCTGGTCTATGCTAGACCTTGTCACATAAAACAAAACAAAAAAAGTTACCATGTACTTAGATTTTACAATAGAATCCTTCTCAGTTGTAACAACAACAACAACAAAAAAAACCAAAAAAACTTTTTGTTGAAAAGCTTTTTTCCACTTCCATTATTTTGGATACAATCTTTAATGCACACTAAATTTGGCAGCATGTTTTTTTTTAAAATATATATTTATTGTCCATAATGAGTTACATTATTTAGTGGGCAAACCATGCGTTGTTATCCCGAATTCCCCAATTCCCCCCCTCCCCATCCCTGATCAGTTGTATATCTTCCTCCGTGGGCTCTCTGTATTAGTCCTTGTGGCAAGGGATCCTGTATATCTTAGTACTCATCCCGGTCTTCCTGGCCCAAGTGTGTTGTTACTGATGGGTGCCATGCCTCCGGACAGTCTCCCCCACCACGGCTCTCACAATCTTTCCGCCCCTTCTTCCGCTCAGTTCCCTGAGTCGTGGTGGGTGAGTAATAAGGCTGCTTTAATGTTGCGAGCTTAGGGGTTCTTGTGTCGAAAATCCTTGGTTTCT
>PVHP010030226.1:0-22212 GCA_004024765.1 Zapus hudsonius
TCCTCAAAGAAACTAAAACTAAAATTTAAAATACTCTATCTGAAGGACTCCGAGTCAATACAGCACAGAGATCCTTGCATATCGATGCTCATAACTGCCCTATTCAAAACTAGTAAGTAGATGACCAGCAAGAGATGAATGGGTGAAGCAACTATTTTGTAATATACACAATAGAATTTTATTCAACCACAAAGAAAGATTAAACCGTGAGCTTAAGAGGAAAATGAATGGCCCTGGAGATCATCACGGTAAGTAAAATCGGCTAGATGCAGAAAGACAAGCACCGTGTGTTTTCTGTCATATGTGTGGAGCCTACATTTAAAGCTATATTCATAAGTCAGACGGCTCATGGACGATGATAGTAGATTGTCAACCAGCCAATCGGTGCCTCCTGGTGGGCCATTCTCCTTAGACCCCCAAAGGAGGTCCCAGCCAGCTGTCACTTGTTATGTAGAGCTCTGCATGTCAATGACTGTCCCTGACCTATTTAACTCTTCTGCTAACTGTCCCCGATGTAGATCAGAGAGATTTCTACTACCTGAACTTTGCCCAGACTATCAGACTAACCCATTATTCTGACAACAGCCACACCATCATAATGTTAGGAACAGGAAACGGTGACACTCGGAAATCCTGGAAGGTGCATCATACAGTGTTCCAAGGTCTAATGATTAGGGACATGCTGAGATATTTTCTCCAAGATAAAGGAAAAATCATTAGACCTTTCTATGGCTTGCATCTGATTTGCATATATCATCTAAGATTTCATGTATTAGGAATTTGTCCCCAGGATAGCAAGGTTAAGAGGTGGTAGGGTGTTGAGGTGGGGCCTAGTGAGAAGCTATTTAGTTATTAGGAGTGCTGACCACAGAAGGGATTGATTTTGATCCCCTAGAGTAGTGCCTACCCTCTGGCTTCCTGTCTTGCAGGTGGGCATTCCCTCTCACACCTTCTATTGTGATGCTATATTGTTCATGATGTCCTCTCCAGTGCCAAGTTCATGGTACTTCCATCCCTGTGAGTCCCCAGGCTTTGAACTGAATAAATCTCTTTTCTTTAATAAGTGCTGGCCTGAGACATTTCATTATGATAACAGAAAACCTGACTAAGTCAAAACTTAAGTATGTCCCCCGTAACAGAGTACTCGTGTTTAGTACCATGAGACCAGGCAGATTCCACAATGCTAACAATATCTGGGGACTAAGAAGGTTGTGTGGAGTCTCTGCTGAGTTTAAATAGGGAACTTACAGAATATGGCCCTAGAATTCTAGAACAAGGCTATACTATGTGCAGAAAAAAATATATAACTTACCACTAAAGAAGCTACTTCAAGTATGCCATTGGGTCCTAGTAGAATGTGAGCTTGGAACACCAAGGAACAGTGAGAATAATGCTGCCGTTATCTTGGGGGTATTTCCAGACACACAGTCCTAAGTGGTATGGATCTATCATTTAATGAAAACAGCATGTTTAGAATCAGGCACAACCAGGCCAGTACAAAGAGGTGACCCACAACTTATGTCATGCACTTGTGTTTCTCTCAGTTCATACTTGAGGTGAGTTCCCTGTCACCAGCTGATGGAAGAAAGAAACCCTGATTCTGAATCAAAACTATCAAGTCCATACACTGGTTTGTCTCCAAAATGAATGACTGTCTCTCTTCAGCCTTAGGTAGTGACAGTCCTGAGATCAATAAACAAGTTAAATCACTTTTGTTTGCAAGTAGAATGATTTTGCATGGCAAAACTCTCAAACTCCATACGAAGCAGCCTGTTAACATAATAAACAAGAGAAAGTTACAGGGTACAAACCGAACCAACAAGATCAGTATTTCTGTACATCAAAAATTGATATCCAAAAAAGTAAGTCAAGAAAGCAGTCCATGATAGCAGCTACAAAGAAACATACTTGGGAATAAATTTAACCAAGAAAGTATAATCTGCAGGTTTAGTGACATCCTCCTGTAATCCTGGCATTCAGGGGGCTGAGACAGGCTGATCACAGATTTGAAGCCATCATGACTACATATTGAGTTCCAAGCCATCCTGGGCTACAGAGCAAGGTTTTTTTCAAAAAAAATCTAAATGGCTGGAGAAATGGCTCAGCAGTTAAGGCACTTGCCTGCAGAGTCTAACTACCTGCGTTCGATTACCCAGTACCCACATAAAAGCAGATGCACAAAATGGCACATGCATCTGAAGTTCGTTTGCAGTGACTGGAAGCCCTGGTGCACCCATTCTCTGTGTGTGTGTCTGCCTTCAATCTTTCTCTGCATGCAAATAAATAAACAAATTTTTTAAAAAATGATCTAGAGACTATGGAGAGGGCTCAGTAGGCAAAGTGCTCACCGCACAAAGCCAAGGACCTTAGTTTGGATCCTCAGCATCCGTGC
Source organism: Zapus hudsonius (assembly GCA_004024765.1). Classification (NCBI taxonomy): domain Eukaryota; kingdom Metazoa; phylum Chordata; class Mammalia; order Rodentia; family Dipodidae; genus Zapus; species Zapus hudsonius. The sequence goes on from PVHP010030226.1 coordinate 2,393, forward strand.
AAAAGGCTGGGCATGGTGGCATTGCCAGTAATCCTAGAGCTCAGATGGCAGAGACCAGGAATCCATCAAGATAGTTAGTCTGACTGAATCAGTAAGCTCTAGGCTCAGCCAGAAGCCCTTTATCCCAAGTGTGAAATCAAGCTGAGGAGATGGCTGAGCTGGTTAAACTCTTGCTATGCAAGAGTGAATATCTTCAGAAACAACATGCAAAGGGGGGTGGAACCAGGTTGACTCCTAGGCTATTCACAACCCCCTACCCCATGGACTGACCCAGACTGCCCACAGAGGAGGATATCCAACTGACCGGGGGACAGGGAAGAGGGAAATAGGGGAAGTGGAGACATCAACATGTTATTCCCTTATTAAGTGTATCTTATTATGGATAATAAAATAAAAAATACATAAATAAAAAGATCTGAGTTTACATTGTCAGAACCCATGGGAAGCTGGACATGGTAGTTGTCCGATGTAATCACAGTGTTCCTGCTGTGAGATGGGAGGCAGAGGCAGGAAAACCTCCAGAGGTTTGTGGACCAGCTTTAAAAAAAAAAAAAAAAAAAAGACCTGGCCTCAAACAAGATGAAGGTGAATGCCATCACCCGAGGTTGTCCCTGACCGCCACACAAATATCATGCTCACATTCTCGCTCTCTCTCTCTCTCTCAGAGAGAGAGATAGATCTTTTAAAAGAATAAAGTACAGAAGAAAGCACCCAACATCAACATCTGGCCTCCACACACATTCACACATTCTCCCAAAAATATACAAACACACATACACACGCCCCCCCCAAAAAATTCTTATACACTCAAAACTCTAAAACAAAAAATATTTAGACATTAAAATTAGTAGCATTAGAATCTGCATAACTACCAAAGCAGTTTTCAAATTCAATGAAATTTCTATGAAAATTTCTCATAGACATACATTAAAAAAATTCTAAAATTTTGGAATGACCAAGGGCTCCCAAATATCCAATGCCACCTTAAATGAAAATAACAAGGCTGGTGGCACCACTCTACCTGATTTTAAAGGATATTACCAAACTATCAAGATAGCATCATACTGGCATAAACACACACACACACACACACACACACACACACACACACACACACACACACACACCATGGAACAAAATAGACAGACCAGAAATAGAACACCATTCTGCAGCCAACTGATCTTTGACAAATATGCCAAGAAGGCCCAATGGGGGAAAGGTCGATCTCTTTAATAAAGGCTGTTGGGGAATTCGATATCCACAGGCAATAGAATGAAATCATCTCACATCTTATATAAAAAATGGTTCAAGACTTAAACATGTAAAACTACCAAAAGAAAACATATGGGGGAAAGCATCTTGATAATTGGTCTTGGCAAAGATATTTTGGCATAACCCAAAAACATAGGCAACAAGAGCACAGATAGACCAATGGGATTATATCAAACTAAAAAGTTCTTGCACACCAAACTGAGACATCTTACATATTGGAAGAAAATGTTTGCAAACGAAATATCTGAGAATGAGTTAATATGTGAACATATAAGGAACTCAAACAACTGAACAGCAAGAAAATAAGTAATTTGATTTTTTTCCTTGGTTGGTTTTGGGTTGTTTTATTTTATTTTGGTTTGGTTTTCAAGGCAGGATCTCATTGTATACCCCAAACTGGCCTTGAATTCACAATCCTCCTGCCTTAGCCTACAGAGTTCTGTGAGTATATGCATGGATTACCACACCAGACTAATAATTTGATCTTTAAAATGACTGAAGAAATTAAATAGACATTTTTTCAAAGAAGGCATACAAATGGGTAATAGTATAATAAATAATAGTTATAAAAATGCTCAGTACCACTAATAATCAAGGAAAGAAAAATTAAAAATTAAATGGCATCCTCTCATGCCTGTTACAATGGCTACTATTTAAAAATAATCCTAATTACAAGTATCAGCAAGGATCTGGGGAGAAAAGGAAAGCCAGGAACACCTTTGGTGGGAATGTATATTGTACAACCATTATGAAAAATAGCATGGATGCTCTTCAAAAATCCAGGACATGATCCAGTAATCCCACTAAAGGGTCTAGCTAAAGGAAATGAGATCAGGATATCAAAGAGACATTCACTATAGCATATCCTCAAAAATCAAGAAATAAAGTCAGCCCAAGTCATGTGCTGCAGATACAAAAATGGAATAGTATTCAGCCTTAAAAAGAATGAAATCTTAAAATCATGTCATTTTCAGGAACATGGATGAGGCTAAGGACACTATGCTAAGTGAAATAAACCATTTAATAGAAAGACATGATCTCTTCTGTGAAATTGAAAACTATCAAACTCAGAGAGACAGAGAGAGTAGAATATGTTTGTTAGAGGCTGGTAGAGGAAAGTGGGAAGGAGGGAGTGTTGGTATAAAGGGTATAAAGTCTCAATGGGGGGGTGGGAAAGTGCTAGAGACCTATTTTCCAGCATAGTGACTACATCTAACAATAATATAGTGTATTCTTAAAAATGATGACACCAGACTTTAAATGTTAAGTATGTGAGGTAAGAGATATATTCACTAGCTTAATTGAATCATTTAATAATATATACGCATATCAAAACATAGAGTCATACACTACAAGTTTATATAGTTTTGTGGATTTTTAAAAGAGGGAGTTTTTAGGGTGAAGTTTTAGGCACCATAACACCTGGGTTGGGTAACTCTTTGGGGCTCTTTATGTCTATGGACATCCCCGAAATCACACCCCGTAAACAGCCACCAGCTCACCTATGGCGGAAGCACCTGAGAACTCATGGCTCTCAATGATGCTAGAAGGTATCCCTGCCCTCAGCCCAAACACAGCAGGATAAAGGCAATGGAGAGAGGAAGAGGGGAAGAGATGAAAGAGAGGCCACCCAAGGCTATTGCCCAAATCAGTAAGGATTTACCATGTAAATGTGAGGGCTAAAATTTGGGTCCCAAGCACCCATATAAATGGAGCTAGAGGTGTTCCCATCTTTAATCCCAGCATGCAAGAGGTGGAGACAGTATCCTTCCCTCCCCCTGCTGACTAGATTACCTGAATCAGTAGCTCTGAATAATGGAGGAATATACTGAGTATCAGCCTCTGATCTACACACACACACCACATACGCATGCCAAAGATTAAATTGTTTAAAGAGAGTGAGAGAGAAAGGCACTGAGAGAGAAGAAAAACCACTCATTCATTCATAGACAAAACACACACAACCAAAGGGAAACTAGCAGCAGTGACCACAAAGGAAATCTACAATTGTTAATGACAACTGAAACTGACCCTTGCATTTGCTAACTAATTAAGGAATTCCTTCTAAATATTTCTACGTGCTAAGCCACCAGACAAGAACTGGAGACTGTGGGATGGAGAGAGTTGCCCACCTAGTGATTCTTGCTGGGGAAGATGGGGTTGGCAGTTGGGGCTGAAGTGCGGGATGGAGGGCACTGGGGGAAGATACCCCTTTCCCTGGGGAACAGTGGGCAAAGGCAGTTTCAAACAGAACAAGGAAAGGTTTAAGACTCTTCCCTCAGCTTCTATGGGAAGGTCCAGCCCGGCCATAGATAGCCTTGACTTCATCAGTAGCCCCATTGTACAGGCTCCCACCCAGGACTTCAACAGAAAATGGATAGGAGACCACTAAATCCTGGAGATGGGTATATGGAAAGTCCCTAGGCGACTCAAAGGAGCCAGTCAACAAAGGCTAATGGCTACAGGAGAAAACTTTTCTTCTGGTGTGTGTGGAGGGTAGATCATCTTATTTAAGGGGGTTAGGGGGAGAAAGAAAGAAACCCTTACTAGAAATCAGATGCACCGTCTTAGCTGATCTTCCCTAGGGAAATAAATTACATTTAACACTGTACACAAACACAACCCCAGCTGGCAGCGTGATGGCACTTGTCTCCCTGGGGAAATAAATTCCAACGTCTATATATCTCTATCTATAGATACATACACAGGAAAGGTCACACCATGTAGCCTTCAGTGCTCCTTTCACTGGAAATTAAGCGGTAATTGTTTCAGTGTTTCGTTCCAGCCAAAGGAAATCACTAGTGAAATAATTCCCCTATACCTGGGAGAGGCAGGCCTTCCTGATGTGCCCATAGGAAAACCAACAGCAGGCTGTGAGACACTGGGGTGCAGGGGTGTATGTAGCTGGAACACCTCAAGAGGTCTATCTGATGAAGAGAAGCCAGCTGGGACTTGGGGAGAGGAACATGTGGGTCACCCATAGGTGGCTGAAGATACTCCAATTTTCCTATGCCTTGTTAGTGGTGGGGATGGGGTGTGTGTGTGTGTGTGTGTGTGTGTGTGTGTGTGTCCACGTGAGAGAGCTGGTGCTTAGCTTCCTCTCTACAGCTTCAATCAGCCAGCTTACATATGAAGTTCTCCTGGGTTTGAAAGCTTTGGGGTCCTTTCATGGCGAAGACTTCAAAGGCCAGAACTGCAGATAAAGATGACGAGAAGCTCCATAAGGACAGGGTTATGTGACTGTCATGGATGGTGATTCCTGGCATATGAAGAGAGTATGAAAGAAGGCAGTCGAGATGGGGGAGACTCCATTCCCCTGACATCTCTGGAGGACTGGCCACAGTGTAGGAATGTTCTATCAGCAGCTGCAGATACAAGGTCAGAATCAGAGGCTGAGTGGAGTCTGGAGGTGGTCTGAGTGTATCACAGGGAACATACAGGTTCTTTCCTATTCACAGAGCTACAGCCTGCAAGACCCCCATGTGTGACCCTTTCCTGTCATCCCTCGTTGGTTACTCCCTTCTCCAGTCCCATCTTCATCCGTCTGCTACTCCATCTGTGTTCTATGATGCCAGCCCTGTCGCCCATGCCAGTTTACACCCCATAATAGAAAGCTGGTCCACTATACATATATATTACATATATATGTATATGTATGTGTGTATGTATACCTCATCTCTTCAGCAAGAGGTCGAGCTTAACCCTGGAGGATGATTCATTCAATAAAGCCATCAACAAATGCTTAGAGAGTAAATAAGTGGATTCATGTGTGAATCCACAGAAGCAGAGATTTCTGGAAGACAAGCGTGGGGCCACAGAAAGAGCCTGTGGGAATATCAACTCTGATTCTAGAATGGGTGCCTCATCCTCAAACTTCTGGCACACCCCAGATTTGCAGTGGTTTTAACAATGCTGTAACCAGTTCTGCTTAGCTCAGGACTCCCTCCCTGCCCACCTGCTGTGCGTGTATCTAACCCCTTGGCCACATCTATGCCTGGATGTCTCCCACCCTGGATTCCCTCTCCGCTTCTCTGCCTGAATGTCCCTCCTGACTCCTCATGCAGCCTAGTTTGAATTTGACTTCACCTGGTTTAGACCAGGAATTGCTCAGACAGGCCTCCTGTCTTGTCCTTGTCCTGTTGCTAACACTGTTCTCTAAAAGCTGAGACTTGGAAGCAAACACATTAAGGCTCCTTCCAAAGCCTACTACCCAGGATTTGGCCAAGCATGGATCCCTGAGCCCCCAGCCCTTGTGCTGGGTCGGAAAGAGACAATCACCAGGGCAAAGAACCCTCTGGACTGGGACTGGGAGAAGCCTGAAGATCTTGAAGCCCAGGTTGAGAATCCACTGCATGTCCTCGTCAATGTCAAGGTTGACCAATCTCAACCATTCCTGTCAGAACATGGATTCTGGGGGAGACGCTGTTCTTGTCTTTTCACTGGCGTGTTCATCCAGTGAAGCTAACCCTGTCCTTCCCAATCAGCTTTGGGGCTGTATGTTCCCAGAAAAGGGGAGGAGAGGTCAAGACAAGAGAGATGTCACTTCCTATTGAAGTGAGCACAAAAATAGAAAGGGCTCCCTGTGACAGGCTCTTTGGGGTCACTGTGACCTCTCTTCTTCTCTTCCAGGCTCATGGCAGAGCGAAGGGGACATGAACCAAACATGGCTTGTTACACTGTCACTTTTGCATAAGACAAGTACAAAGTTTTATCTCAGGACCAGACTGGACGAGACCCAAGAAGTCCATAAAATCCATCAATGTTCCACATTTGCTCTGCACCAGGCTCTGGGAAGAAGGGGGGACCATGGTCCAGTTTTGGTCCTCACAGGTCCCACTCTCCAGAACCAGGCCACAGTAAATCTGTGTGACAAGTGTTTTGTTAAAAAGAAAAAAAGACAGGGTGCTAAGGGCCCCGTGAGGAAAGGACAGAAGAATGTAGGCACCCTGTGACATCAGTAGGCCAAGTGGGCATTTGCACACTCAGCAACACAGTGTGAGTAAGGGAGGACATGTGAGGACAGGACTTCTGAGGGTGGGTGGCCTTGGGTGAGTAACTTAACTTTCCTGTGCCTCAGCTTCCTCCTGTGACTGTGAGGAGGATAAAAGGACCTACCTCAGGCATGAGTAGAGTCAATGTTGGCCACCAGCATGGCTGATGTTCCTTGTGAGAAGAAGATGGTCAGTAGTTGTTACTCTGTTGATAGTAATAATTACAGTAGTAACAAGAACTAGCAAGCGCTCTTTCCTACTAGGTCTGCAGAGTCTCACTCCAAGCTAGGGCAGCCCAGCAAGGTAGTTAGGAGGGAGCCAAGAGACTGGGAAGGCTGCTCAGAGTATCAGCTATGTCCCAAAGGACCTTCGGCACAGGATCCATAGAGGAGTCTGGTCCCAGTATTCAGGGAACATAAGCAAAATCAGGTTTGCCACAAAGGTTCCAATCAGGAGCATCTCAAATTGTTCCCACCCCATGGCCTGGAGATGGTGACTTTGACCTGTAAGACAACCAATATCCCCAACTGTTGGAAAGGAGAGGCACAGAGGCAGCCCTGGTGTTAGAACACAGATATAGTTTCTTTAAGAGGCCAGACACTGCCTGGGCCAAGGCAACCTTGAATTAGAACTATATTCACTTATCTAATGCCTTCCTGAGTCCCCTTCTTCTGGCCATGAGCAGGAGCAGGGCAGGAGAACAGTCCCTCCTCTTGGAGACCTGGAGGGACCCAAAGGCCTTTTGTACCTCTCTTTCCTCCATTGCCTTGTGGTTTCTCTCATATCGTCACAGTCACACCCTTCCCCCCTCCAGAAGTGTAGCAAAAGGAACACCTCACTTTGTTCCTTGGAACTTACAGCCTAAGTTTCCAAACCCCATCATGGCCAACTAATCCCCATCCAGAAACCTTTCCCTGAAAAAGAAAAAAAAAAAAAAAGAAATCCATTTCAGTACCTGCTTGCAAGAATCTTTTCATAACTTAAAACAGGTGAGGACAATGGACACTAAGCCAGGCAGGGCCTCGAGATGGGAGGTTGATGTTAGCTTCACAGAGCAAGGTCTTAGCAGCGGCCATCTGTTCCCACTTAACAGCCATTCCAAAATCTGACTCATGTCCTGAACCTTCTTCCCTTGGGACAATGCACACATACGTATCCCATGAAGGGCTTCCATATGCCCATGTACTAGAATTCTGCCAGGCACAGTCCATCAGTGCCCCAGGGAGGGGGTACCCCAGATGTTCTAGCCCGTGGTGTCGGTGGGGAGAACACAAGTGGCTTGTGGGTTTCCCACATTTTATATCCCCTGACATTTTCCCAATGACACAGGCATTGTGACTCCAGCAATTTTAGGGATACCCAAATGGTCTATTGTCTATTCACTCAGTATTCTACCTACACTCAGGGAACCTGTTCTACGTGCTAAGCCTGTGGCAGATGCTGTGAGAGGGGCAAGACAAGGAAACCCCTCAAGGGTCTCTTGGCACACACACACACACACACACACACACACACACACACACACACACACTCAACTCACCTAGGATATGGCAGAAAGAAAAGGGGCTACAGAGGGACAGACATCCTATGGGAAAGGACAGGTGTCCTGGAAACCCTGGGGTGGATGAGTGAAGACTTCCCAAAGGAGGCCATGATGCCAATGGTGATGGATTGTATTTTGTGGTGCTCAGAACTGAACCCAGGGCCTCATGAGTGCTGGGGAAGTGTTCTACCACTGAGTTACACTCCCAACCCATCAGATGCCAATGGACAGGAAAAGTGCAGTGAAAAATCATTGTAGCAGAACTATGAGACCATCTCTAGGACGTCACAAAGGGACAGAGTAGAACAACCATATGTGCTAGTTTCTGTATTTGATGTGGCGACATCTTGGCATCCCAGCAGGACTACCCCTCTTAGGAGGGCTGATTTCTAGAGATAGTAAACCAGCCAATCCAGGGCTAACACAACAAGCTAACCCCTCTGTCAACGCTAAAGTCTCACTCCTGGCCACTGCCACTTACCCTGATCACCTCAGGGTCAGGGATCTAGAAGCAGCAGTGTGCCTAGAGCCCATGGACATTATCATACTGGCCAACTGCAGCCTGCACCCCATCTCACCAGGGCTTTCACAGGCGACCACAATGAATGTCCTGGGCCAGAGGCTCCCTGACTCCCTCTACCTCCTGACCCACCATGGTCCTGAACACCATGCCTTCCTTTGGGTGAGTAGAAGCATGTTGGACAGTCATTTCCGTATCTGTGTATGTGTCATACTCTATCTGACTAAAACAAGTCTTCTTTAACCTTAAAGCCTGCAGCTGCCTTCATGAGAAACAAGAAAAACAGCTTCTCTCTCTCTCTCTCTCTCTCTCTCTCTCTCTCTCTCTCAATCAAATAATGGAGAAATGTAGATTTTACCCACCAGGTAAGTGCACGAATAAGAAACACTAGAAAGACAGACCTAGCCTTGCTTGAGGTTTAGTAGAGAGCAGTCAGAGGTCTGAAAAACTCTCAAGACTCTGTGGCTTCTACAAGCTTAGGGAGCCTAGGAAGGAGAAAGCCCTCAGGGTCTACTTAAAGGCAGCTAAAAAGCACCAGAGCTTCCATAGCAAGATCTCCCTAGAAGGAACTGCCATGAGTCCTTAGGGTAAGGACTGCTCCCATGATGCCTTCCACAATGCCTGGAATCCAGGGTCTGCCATATTTGCTAACCAAATGCAACAAAAGATCCCAAGACAGGGCCATCGAGGGTTTCAGGGGAAGAGATGCACAAACAGACATGTTCCCTGGGGCCCTTGAAGAAGACAAAGGCATATCTCTGGCAGAAAGATTATCTGGAAATCCCCTCAGGCCCTCTTGAGAAGATTGATAGAGCAATGGGTAGCTCCCAGTTTGTGCCAGGACACTGCAGAAAGCACTCCATGCCCTGTGCCAGCCAGGCCTGTCGCACAGGGGCTGCAGTGGAGGAAGAAAGAACCTTCTCTCTCCAGTCTCACACCATGGCCAAGGGGGACTTGAAACGCAAACCAATGAGGCCAGCAGATGGAACAAAGTATGCCATGGGCCAAAGGCTGGAACACTGGGCCACTCATGTTTCTCTAGAGACAAAAACCACAAAGCTGTCCTTCCACCCAAGCCCCAAGGCAGGAAGAATTGGCCCTCTGTGCTGCCCAGCTAGAGGTCACAAGGGCATCTCTGCTAAGGCTCTTTTTATGTGTGCAACATGGGTCCAGGGCTTCCTGCTGCCCAGGGACCAGGGGACTCAACAGAGCCCATTGTATGGGGTTGGAGCAAGAGTGCAGGCCCTGGGGCACTGAAGGTCTCTGTCATCTAAACCTCTCCAATCTGTGGCCAGAGACTGTGGTCTGGCCAGGGAAGCATTCTCAGGATCTCCGGGAGGGGGGGGGGTGAACAGTATAATGACCATCTAAGCTGTCACTAGTGACTCACAACCTGTGGTGACAGGTCAAGGTCACCTGCCACATCTTCATTTCAACTCTTGTTTTCTTAAATTTGTGTTTATTTGGATGTGTAGGGGGAGGGGTGCTAGGGTTTCTTGCCACTGCAAATGAATGTCAGATACTTGTGCCATTTTTTTTTTTGCAACTGGCTTTCATGGGCAGCTTAGGAATTAAACTTAGGCCATTGGGCTTTGTAAGCAAGCGTCTTTAACCTCCTCATTGGGACTCTTGATGCTCTGGGTGTTGGACTCAGGGGCTACGTGCTGACCCCTGTACTCTCTCCATTTCTTCCTGCTTCAGCCCCTACCTGGGCCCCAACTTCTAGCACAAAGCCTTGAGGGTTCTTAGTTACGTCTCTTCCTAATAGGATGACCATCCATCTTGTATTAGCTGCTTTTGCATCTCTGTGACCAAAATACCTGACAGAAACAACTCCGGGGAAGAAAGATTTGTTTTAGCTCATGGCTTCAGGTGTATCACCCATCATGGCGGTGAAATCATGCGGCAGAAGTGACTCCATGCATGAAAGCAAGAGTGTGTTGCAACGCTCTACACTTGGAAGCCAAATCAAGAAAGAGTGAGTGTAAACCAGAAGCAGATGTGAAGATAATCTTCGAGACACATTCCCAGTGACCTACCTCTGCCAGCCAGGCCTCACATCCTAAAGGTTCCACAAGCTGGGTGTGGTGGCGCACGCCTTTAATCCCAGCACTCGGGAGGCAGAGGTGGCAGAGGTAGGAGGATTGCCGTGAGTTCAAGGCCACCCTGAGACTACATAGTGAATTCCAGGTCAGCCTGGACTAGAGCAAGACCCTACCTCAAAAAACCAAAAATTAAACAAATTTTAAAAATAAAAAAAATAAAGGTTCCACAGACTCCCAGAAGAGCACCCACCACAAACTGGGCCCAAGTGTTCAAACATGAACTCATAGGGCACATTTCACAGTCAAATGTTGACATGCCCTCTTTCCCTAGAGCCATGCTGCTCTGAAACCTTGTCCCAATTTTAATATTAATAGCATCTCCTTTCACCCTAAGAAGATCCTCTCTGGGAAGATTAATGACACAGCCAGCGTCCCTCTGTTTCCTCCCTCCCTGAGGAAACCTCAGCCCTGGGTGATGGCCCACTTTCCTGGGCCATGTGTGAGCCTCTCAGCTCATCTTCCTTTTGCATGGCAGGTGTATGCATGCACATGGGTGCACCTGAGAGAGGGTACACATGTGTGTGGAGTGTGGAGACCAGAGGTGGACATTGGGTGCTCTTCTTTATTCTTGTTTTTTTTACTAATGCAGGATCTCTCACTTGAGCCCTGTCATGGTTTGATCCAGGTGTCCCCTACAAACAAATGAATGTGTTCTGGGTAATCGATCCTTAGCTGATGGCAGCTTGGGTTTTACAACCTCGATGGAGCTGTGTTGTTGGGGGCAGGCTTTTGGGGGTTATAAGCCAGCTCCCCCTTGTTAGTATTTGGCACACCTTCCTGCCGCTGTTTCAAGTGCTGTGGCAGAGGTGATGTCCACCCCTCTGCTCATGCCATCATTTTCCCTTTCATGATGGAGTCTCTCCTCAAGTCCGTAAGCAAAATAAACCCATTCCTCCACAAGCCGCTTTTTCTTGGGTTCTTTCTGCGTAGCAACAGAGAAGGCTAGAGCTAACAAATTCAGCTAGTCTTGCTCCAGAGATTCCCTGCCTCCATCTCCCCCATGGTTTACAGGCAGGCTGTCATGCCTCCACAGCATGCACATGGGTGCTGGGGATTGGCACACTGGTCCTCAAACTTACCCACAAGCACTGTCCTACCTGAACTATCTCCCCAATCCCTTCTTCTCCTTTTCTTGCCAGGGCACAGAGGATGCAATTATAAAATGCTTTCAGCATCCATCTAGATATTGCTAAGTTCCATTACACCCACCAATGTGACAGAGGGTGATGAGGGAGGGGCTCTCTCTAAGACAACTTTTGGCTCTTCTTCCACATCCAGTCTAGGTTTCCTAGGCCAAGGCCATGAGTGGAGAGGACCCCAGACGTGTAACAGGTTAAGAGCCCAGGCCACAAATCTTGCTCAAAAAAGATAGCACTGATGAAAGAGGCCAGTTAGCTGCCTTAGAGAAAGTCTCCAGCCCCCATTCCAAATTCATGCTAAGGTCGCAAACACAGGCCAATATCCAACTTTTGGGAACAGACCATTGGAATCTGCTCTCATCATTGTTTATGAAAAATAATTGATACAGAAAAGCCATGGGTGGTTCTCTCAGCTCTCCCACTGCATCTCCATAGTGGGTGAGGCCTTGGGCAGCTCTCTTCCCTACTTGGAGCTGAAGCTTCTTGTCCGTGAAACCAGAGTGTTAGACTTCATCTGTGCTGCCCAGTGGACATGCAATACCAGCCACGGATGTGAATTTAGATTTGTTAGTAGCCACGCTAAAAAAAAAAAAGGAAGAAAATGAAATGTACAAAATGAATTTGAATAACTGAATGGAATGTAGACAATGAACTATCATTTCAACCTATAATGAATACAAATGTCTAAAGAAATTTTATTCTTTTTTGGGCTGCATTTGAAATCTGGTGTCTATTTTATACCTGCAGCACATGCCAACTCACACCAGCCACTTTTCAATGGCTCAGTCACCACAATATGTCATGTGTCAAGTAACCTCCATATTGGACCGTACAGGACCAGATATTCTGACAGTCCCTCCTACTTCTGGTGACTTATAAGTTCATGACCAAGTCTGCATTTTGCTTAATAATAAATATTGGACCAGGAAGACCGGGCTGAGTACTAGGATATCCAGGATCCCCTGCCACAAGGACTAATACAGACAGCCCACGGAAGAGGATATCCAACTGATCGGGGATGGGGAGGGGGGAATTGGGGAATTGGGGATAACAACTCATTATTTGCCCACTAAATAATGTAACTCATTATGGACGATAAATATATATTTAAAAATAATAATAATAAATAAACTCTCTACCTTCAGGCTCTTCCCACCTACTCATTAGAAAACACAAAGATACTTCCTGCCCTGCCAACCTCTTCACACTGTAATCCTACACTCCCATAATCTCAAAATGTCTGGCTTCAACTGCCTGGTCTTTCTCCTAAACCATAAAGCTCTGTCTCAGTGCCTCTCCCAGCCCAAAGTATGACCTTGGTTTCCAGACTTTTCCAGTTACCTTCTTGCTGCTGGCACATAGAACCCTACCAAAAGCATCTTGTGGGGGGAATAAAAAGAGTTTATTTTGGTTTACAGACTTGAGGGAACCCTCCATGGTGACAGGGGGAAATGTGGCATGAGCAGAGTCTGGACGTCACCTCTGTCCCAGCAGTTGGACAACAGCAGCAGGAGAGTGTGCCAAACACTAGCAAAGGGAGCTCCCCCCGAAACTCACCTCCAACAAGGTTTCAAATCCCAAATTGCCATCAGCTGTGGATCAGGCATTCAGGTCACCTAACTCAAACCACCACACAGACCTAGGCTTCTCTAATTGCCTACCATCTCAGAATACTCCTAGACAGCCACTTGACAGACCCATAGGCCTCCACAGGGATAAGGAAGAAAGACAGTCCTCATCTTGGGCAATTGTACAGGCATTGGTTTCATGCCCAGCATGAGACCAGCCCGATGCCAAGCTTGAAGACTCCAAATGAGAGCTGGATGATAGACAGGTTTTCCCCCAACACCCTAACCCTGATAAGCCCAGAATAAACAACCGAAGGACAACAATAAACAACCCACACTAAAGTGCTACGATAAGAAGCTGAATCAGTTGGGGTCTCAGCAGGAAGCAGATGGCGCACTCATGCTGGATAATTGAGGGGCGTTTAATGAGAACACTATTTTAGAATATGTGGAAGGGCTTAGGGAACACATAAGGGATGTATGTCACTCCCAGGCCTGGAGAGGCCAGAGAGGATGCTGTGTGGATAGGTCCAGTTAACAGAGCTGTCATAACCTGAAGAGACCCCCCCCTGCAAGGGAAGTGAGTCCAGTAAATAGATGTTTCCAACTCACTAACCTCCCATCTTCCCATCTCAAGATGCTTGATAGAATTGACCAGATCCAAAGGTCAAGGGAGACCGTGGAACCTTCCAGAGAACAGAGAAGGGTGAATGAAAATGTGGAGGGACCAAAAGACAAAAGTCCTAGACCAATATGAGAGCATCCCAAGTAGTAAAAGTGAGAGAAGTCAGCATTACCTCCTTCTTTCTGGAGGAAGAAGGGCTTAGCCTGAGTCCTGGAAAAGAGTTGTCTTTGAAGAGACTAGAACAATGAGGGGAAGAGGAGATGCCTGAGCAAAATCAAGGACTTGGAAGTGAGTGTGTGGCCCTCACTGATTGCACAGACATGATAAATCACTGTAGAAACCTTAAATTCTGCCTTTCCTCTCCAGCTCTGTATTAGTAATTTTCTTATTACTCCAGACAACTATATGACAAAAGCAACTTAAGGAAGGGTGGATTTATTTCAGCTCACAGTTCAGGGACCTGCAGCTGTCAGGGCAAGGAAGGCATGACACGAGGCATCTTGCCATTCAGTTTCCCAACTAGAGAGTCGAGAGCAAGGAATGCTCATCTTTCCTAAGTCCAGGGCCCCAGTTCATGGATTCTTTCACCTCTTTGCACCTCAATTAACCTAATATACAAAACTCCCTCACAGACCTGCCCAGAGATTTGTTTCCATGGAGAAGCTAAATTCTGTCAAGAGAACAACAGAGCTGAGCCATCACAAGTTAACGGAATGCTAGACTTCCTTCCTATAAAAGTTGGACGAATTTTGAAAGGTTGAATTTGGATTTCACCTCTGAAAAGAAAGAAGGCCTTCAAAGGGAACAGAGGAGAAGAATTAATGTGTAATTTTCCAGGGAGAGGTGTGAGGGGCAGCAAAGCAGGTCAGGTGAGTTGTGGACTAAGGTAGATGCCTCATGGTCTTGGGAAGAAGGGTGAATAGCTCCTTTCTTGTTACAGCCAAGAGCGTAAAACCCCAATAGGTCTAGAGCAAAAACTAGAATTTTTTATGACCCGGTATAAAATCTTTGCATATATTAGTTCATTTAATTATCTCAAGGGCCATATGAAAGAAAATGGGAGTAGTGGAGGAAAGATGTAACAAACACAATGACACCAAAGTATGGCTGCTGTACATAACGGTGTACACTTCACAGAACCACAATCCAGTGTGCCCACTGGGCAGAAAAGGAAACTGTGGATCGAGAGTTAACTGATTTGTTCTAGGTAAGAGAGCCATTAAGTAAAGTAAGATCAGGGCCCACGTTCCGGTTCTAAAGCTATATGTATTTTCCACGTTCATAAAATAATGACAGAATAACACAAGCCAGCATCAGATGAGACCCCAGATATGTGTGCGGCTTTCAAAGAAAACCAAGCCCTGAATAATTAAGAGATGATGGTCACAAGGGTTCAGGGTCAGAAATGGGGCTGCAGACAACAGGTGACAGGAGCTCAGAGAGGGAGCTGGAGAGAAAGTTCAGTCAGTACACCTGAGTTCAGGTATCCAGGACCCGCATAAAAGCCAGACACCATAGCACACGCCTGTGATCCCAGTGCTCAGGAGACAGAGACAGGGATCCTAGAGACCTGCTAGTCTAGTCCAGCAAATTTGTGAGCTCCAGGTTCAGTGAAAGACTCTGATCATCTCAATAAAATAAGGTGGGGAGTGATTGAGGAAGACCCCCAGTGTTAATATCTGGCCTGTGCCCACAAACAAACATACACACTTGTATGCACACGGTATGCACACATGCAATAAATAAATCTTTCAAAAAATAGAATTCAGAGAACTGTGGTCTGGAACAAAAGTGACGAGAGCAAGGCTAGTGGCAGAAGCAGGGCATATAAAGAGGTCTTTGCACACTCAACTCCTGTTTCTATAGAGACCAACCTCAGTTTTCTGGGAACTTTGATCTACCCTATTCCACTAGCAACATGGGGGCGGGGATCAGCCACCACCATCCAATCTAGAACTCACAATCTGAATTTCTGTTCCCTGCATCCAAACAAACTTTCAAGTGTGCATAGACATATGGAATTGATATTTAGAGCCTGTGTGGCCAACAGTGAAATGGAAGTGGATTTTTGCCACCACCCTAACCGTTAGACACAGAAAGGACATGAAGATATCCATGCTTTACTCGCGTTTATGACACCATTATCTCAGCTTAAGAACGCGTGTTAGGATGGACTTTCGCCTCTCTGCTCCGGAACTCCAGGTCATCATTTCTTATTTAGGCTGTGTCTCTAACAGAAAAGCACCAGATGGTGGAAGGGTCAGCAGTGTTCCTGGCGGCTTCGTGACTGATGTGGCCAATATGGTTTGTTTGAGCTGATGTGATTGAGTGTTCAATGGTGGCAGGGTGGGGGGGAGAAGTAACAGGTGGCAGATGCTGGTAACAATGAGAGTAAATGGACCAGAGAGCTCCTGTGAGGCACGAAGAAGTCCAGTCAGGATCAGCCCTGGGGTGAGTCCTCCTTGGCACTGTGTTACCCTTGAATCATGTAGGGTGCTTTACAGGTACTGATACCCAGACCTACCTTGGAAGTTTTGATTTTCTGGACTGAAATGGGTCAGGAAATTAAAAACTCCTTTTCAAAATATAGCCAGAGTTGAAAAACATGGATTCTACTCTCTCTGAAATCCCTCTATTCTCTCCCTGTCTCATTCCCCGTATCTTGTTTCTAGGGTCACCCACTTGCCAAGGCAATATGCAATAAAACCGTGCTCATGGACACCACAATTTGGCTAGCAGGGTGGACAAGCATCTTGGGTCTAAACTGGGACTCCTTTCTGCCCTGGTCATGACAACACCCACATCCATCCAAAGCTCAGAGTCCTCCTTCTTCTTTGGTCTTTTCCGATCACTCTAAACCTCAGGAATCATCCTAAGCACCCTGAGCTGGCCTCAGTACTGGTCCAGGACCCCAGCAGCAGTCCAACGCTCCTGCTGACCTGGCCTGAAGTACCCCAAACCCTTGAAAAGGGACAGGACTGGGGTTGAGTACTACCGGTTAGAGCACCGGGGCTGATTTTGCCCATATCTGAAATTGCACCATCAGTGCTAATGTGTTCCTTCCTGTGGTCCTGGGGCTCTAAATCCAGGAGCCATTTGCTAAGCAACGTTTGTATTTATTTGTGAAATTATATGGACCTTTATAGCACACTTACAAAGATGAATAAATCCCTGCTCGCCTGGCCCAATTTGTTGTTCTAACCTGACACTTTCCTGTCATAATCACCTTTCTTTCAGCTGGTTATGGCCAGAGCTGTTAGGGATTTATTAGAAGCATTTTATAATGTGCTTTACAAGATGTTGTTGAGGCTGTAGCTTTGTTTATGAGGGAAAAAAAGGGAGGGATGAAGGGAAAGGATGGAAGAGGGGAGAGAGGGGGAAAGGAGCAGGCAGCAGAGCTTCCAGATGCTTCTGGAAGCATCATCCGGGAATGGGCTAAGCAGCAACTGTCTCTCCACCCTCAACCCCCAACTCCCACCCCTGCCCACTCATCACTTGAAAAACTTTGATCTCTAGCTTCTATGATATCATTGATCTTCAGAGGTGGGAGAGGAAAAAAAGACACAGACATCAAGGAGATTTCAAGATAAGACTGGGGAGGAAGGGATCTCCTTTTTAGCCCATGTTATATTAGAAAGCTCTGCTAGAAGTGAACTTTGCACCCTTTAATTCTTTCTGCCAAAGAAAAGGAGAGAAAGAGAAAGAAAATGGGCGGGAACTTAGCTATTATCTTCTAAGCCCTTGGAAGGGTTAGACTGAGCAGGGTTTGGAGATAGTGTATGGAGAGACCCAGTTTCACTAGTATTGATTGTGAACTTGGACTTGAAGAGCAAAGATGTGAAAGTAAGGCTCACACCTCTAGGACGTGAGGAAGAAGCACGTTCACAAACCCACTACTAAATCCATGTACTAGAGACGTTCAAATAGCAACTGATGCAAAAGTAGACAACACACTTGGGCCAGGAAGACCGGGATGAGATATACAGGATCCCTTGCCACAAGGACTAATACAGACAGCCCACGGAGGAGGATATCCAACTGATCAGGGATGGGGAGGGGGGGAATTGGGGAATTCGGGATAACAACGCATGGTTTGCCCACTAAATAATGTAACTCATTATGGACAATAAATATATATTTTAAAAAAAGTAGAAAAGACCGTTTTCTGAGTCATGGGGAATCACTGTGCGCTGGGCATTTGGAGAAAGTTAACACTTTCTCAGGAGGGACATGTTTACCATCCGGAGCAGCATAAGAGATGGTATGAATATTGGAGACATAGCATAAGCTGGTGTTTATGGCTGTCAAATAACTGAGTCCTTCCTGAGGGCTTTCATGAAGTTAGATGTAACCACCTGTCACTGAGATCAGGTGTCTAACTAAACAGGTGCCACCAAGCAAAGGCCCCAGAAGACACAGTAGGTCCAAAGGTTCTGTCTAGACATGAATCCCTTAGTGACTTGTTCCAAAGAGTACAGGATGCACAGGGAGGAGAGCCAGGTGGCTTTGCAGAGGAGAAACCTGGCAGGTAATACTCCAGCAGGCTGACCAATGTCAACATCAGCAGTGAAAAGCCACGCCCACATGATGTCCTGACCCTGTATCTTCCCTAAAAGACACAATTCAAGGTTGAACATGAGAAAACATCAGAGAAACACGAATGGAGGGACATCCAACAAAATACCCAACCAATATTCATGGAAACGGCTGAAGTCATGGAAAATAAAGAAAGCCTAAAACTCCACCATGGCCAAGTGGAGCCTAAGAGACGTTATAACTAAATGTAATGTGAGATCCTGGAACAGAAAGAGACACAAGGGGGAAACCAGTGAAATTCAAATAAAGCAAGGAGTTTTATTAGGAGAAAACTCAAATATCAGGTTCTAAGTAATGCTAAACCTACCAGAATAATACATATTAACAATGGGAAAAAGTGGGTGAGCACGGCCTGGGAACTCTCTGTGCTATTTTGAAACTTCTCTATAAATATGTTTCAAATTAGTTCTCAAAAGAGCCTTAGATTTCTGTGTGAAGATTGAGCGATGGGAGAGCAAGAGAGGAAACAGAGCAAAGGATTTAAGGAGCTGGGGACAGAGGGAATGGGGTCCGCATGTGAAGGTGGGAATGTGAGAAGATTTGTGTTAGGCTTATCCCACCAGGGAGGATCAGATTGAGAAGTGTGCATAGAAGAGATCCAACTGGAGGCAAGCCAAGTTTGAGATGTTTGCCACATGTCCAAGTTGAGTGTCAAATAGCATCTGAATGTATAAGTCTGGACTTCAGGGGGAGGGAGGCACTGAGGTGATCAGGACTTAGCAGATCTAGGCATTCTGCAGCACTGGATTCCTCCAACGAATGTTCTACAAATGTCCACTATTTGTCAGCTACTGGTCCAGCCTCTGGAATTACAGTAATAAAGCACACAGGGAAGAGATGGAGAAAGAATGTCAACAAATGGTCAGAGGAGACTGCAGGGTTGGGTAGCGGGCAGGTGCTGTGCTATGACAGGAACACAGAAGAATCACAGAGCTGCTGGTTCAGAGAGAGTGAGCAGGTGGAGGGAAGTCTCTCAGGAGGCAGCATTGGCAGAAGTTTGAAGGGCTTGTGAGAAGGAGCCACATGAATCACTAAAGAAAAAGCATTTGGGGCAAAGATCCTTAGCATTTATTCAATGAAAGGGATACAAAGAAGAGCTCTAGAACATTCCAAGAGGACCTTATGGAGAGGGAGAAACCACAGATTCAGGATGAGAATGCACAGAGGGAGGAAGTCCTGGAGACTACAGAGTGCCACAGGGGGCTTTGAAGCAAGCAGGGACTTTCCTATCCTCATGTGAAGGGAAGCCAACCCATGGGTTGGTCCTGAGGTGGGGCCACAGGAATTGTTACAGGTTTCCTATTGCTGCTGTCACACATGATCTCAAACTTAGTGGCCTGAAACAACACAGATTCATTAAGCACCATTGTAGAAATCAGCTGTCCAAAATGGACCCACGATACCAAAGTCAAGGTGTCTGCTGAGCTGTTTCCCTCTGTGTGCTTTGTGTGTGTGTGTGTG
>PVHP010030227.1:0-21832 GCA_004024765.1 Zapus hudsonius
CTCTCTCTCTCTCTCTCTCTCTCTCTCTCTCTCTCTCTCTCTCTCTCTCTCTCTCTCTCTCTCTCTTTCTCTCTCTCTCTGTCTCTCTCTCTCTCTCTCTGAATCCAATCTTAGAATCCATGTTTAAAAAATGTTTTAGGGCTGAAGAGATGGCTTAGCGATTAAGGAATTTGCCTGCAATGCAGAAGGACCAGAGTTCGATTCCCCAGTGCCCATATACAGCCAGATGCACAAGAGGGCGCATGTGTATGGAGTTCATTCGCAGTGGCTTGGAGGTCCTGGTGCACCCATATTCATTCTCTCTCTCTTTCTCTCTCTCTCTCTCTCTCTCACATAAATAAATAAATAAAATATTTTTAAAAATGTTTTAAAAGAAAACAATAATACTCTAAAGGAAGAATTTTTTTCACCAAATATTGAAAATTTTACCAAATATTGAGTTTAATTTCATCTGAAAACTTTGTTGGTTTGTTGTTGAGATGGGGATTTACTCTTATTTCCTTGGCTAGCCTTGAATTTGATCATCTCATATTTTCCTAAGTGCTAGGGTTACAGATTATGCCACCATAATTGGCCTTTTCCTATTTTTTAAATTTTATCATATTAAAATATCTCCTCAATGTGTGTGAGGCTAAGGGTGGAGAATTGAGGACAGAGTAGGTTATCACATTGGCTGCAAATTCCGTGTTTTTATTTGTACAGTGTGTTAAGAATCTTTAATTTTAAATGACTGAACATGTCAGTTCTGATGGATGTGTTTTAGGACATATATTCTTTTTGCATAGTAGCTCTACTAGAAGTCTAAGTTCTGCTCTGAAGACTACTTCCTATATAAAAAGGGGAAATTTTAGTGGCAGTTACTCTTTACTTGAGAAACAAGAAAAGTTAAGAAATAGGAACTGAATTAAAGGGTACTCTTTACAGCTTTTGATAACATGGATTTTATCAGATTGTGGTGTGATTTAATAACATTAAGAAGCTGAGTCTAAAAATTTTCTTAATTTTGTGATAATGTTTTGAGTTTTGGAGATTTTTCAACTTTAAACTAACATGACATAGCTTTTCTTTTTATTTCCCAACATAAGAAAAACTTTTTGGTTTTTCAAGGTAGAATCTCATTCTAGCCCAGACTGATCTGGAATTCACTATGTAGTCTCAGGGTGGCCTCCAACTCACAGTGATCCTCCTACCCTGTATCACAAGTACAGGAATTAAAGGCATGTGCCACCACACCCAGCTAGAAAAAGTTTTTAAAATGCTGTATATTATTCCTTACTTAGTAATTAACATTTTGTGATCCTTAAAGAAGAGCCTGAAGAATGAGAAAAAAATTTTTAAAAAAAGAATCTAAATACATATGTAATGGAATAAGGAAATTATAAATTGATAAAGTCCAGTTTGGTACTTTCCAGCTATCAGCTTTGCCATTCATCATGTGGTGGTATTGTTGTCTGTGTATGAATATGGGCCATGTGTGCCATGGAACATATATGGAGGCCAGAGAACAATTTCAAGTGTCAATCCTCCCCTTCTACCTTGTTTTGAAGCAGAGTCTCATGTTCACAGCTGCATTCTCCAGGGTACTGGCTGTCAGTCTTGCGGTTTCTCCTGTCTTTGCCTCTCTCTGTCTGAAGGCAGGCTGGAAATACAGTGGTTACCCAATGCATCTAGCTTGATCTGGCTCTGGGGATCCAAACTCAGGTATTCTAGCTTATGCAGCAAAAGCTCTCTCTACTGAGGGTTCAACAGTTAAAGACACTTGGTTGCAAAGCCTGTCAGCCCAGGTTCAATTCCTAAGCCACCCATGTAAGCAAGATGTGATGCAAGTGTCTGGTGTGGTATGTGTTTGCAGAAGTAAGAGGCCCTGTTATGCCTGTACACACATGAAAAATCAATAAATGAACATTTTTAATTAAAAATATCTTTTATATTCATTGTTCCCATTTTATGAGTATTCTATTTGTGAGCCAAATATTAAATGAGAGTCAAGTAAAATAGACATTTTAAGTTAAATTATGAGCATTTCATAATGGTTGTGGTGTGATTATTTTTTGTGACAGAGTTTTCTTAAGTAGCCCTGGCTGATTTTAAACTCTCCATCTTCCTACTTCACTTCCTGAGTATGGGGTTGTAGGCAAGCTTATTCTATTATTTTGGTGTGTGTGTTTATGTCTGTGAATGTGCACGTGCTATTGCACATATGTGGTGAGCAGAGGACAACTTGAGGTGTTGGCCCTCTCCTTTCACCTTTTGTATATAAGGTAGGATCATTTCATTGTTCACTGCTGCGTTCGCCAGTCTAGCTGACCTGCAAGTTTCCAAGGATTTTCCTGTTTGGTCCTCCCATCTCATAGGTGGGCTGGGATTAAAGGTGCTTGTACCAAGACATTCCTTTTCATATGGGCTTTGATACATGGGTAACTGCTTCACCACTCAGCCATCTCCCCAGCCCCAGATTTTTTCCCCTGACTATTATAAAAGTTTATTTAGAGCCAGGCGTGGTGGCGCATGCCTTTAATCCCAGCACTCGGGAGGCAGAGGTAGGAGGATCACCATGAGTTCAAGGCCACCCTGAGACTACATAGTGAATTCCAGGTCAGCCTGGGCTAGAGTGAGACCCTACCTCGAAAAAAAAGTTTATTTAGCAGAAAGTTTAATATGAAAATGTATGTGACCTGATTTCACATCGAAAGTAAAACAGGCCCTTTGAGGAGGGGGCATGAATTTCTCTGAAAAGCTATTGTTTCAGCTCGTTTTAAGGCTTCCAACATGATGATGCTATTTACTCATGTGACCACCATTCCAATATTCTGATGCCCACTAGCTGCCTTTTCTACACATTCATCCATCAAAAGATTTATAAAGGGATCAAATCCCTGCAGTATTCCTTGGACATGTCTGCCACCATTTAATTTCAGTGATAGTTTCTTGTCCATAAATTTCTTTAGCTCTGGAGGGTGGGCCTTGCTTATGTCTGCTGCTTGGCAGGCAGGCAAGGCAGGTAGGCTCAGCTCTGCTTTGAACATAGGCTGCCTTTTTTTTTTTTTAAATAACTGAGTACATTGAACTTCCATAAGCTATGTCATTTATAAATAATTTTCATTTTTCCTAAAGAATGTTTCCTTCTCTAGTAAAAGTTATTTAGTGGCCATTGCTTTTTTTTGTATGTGTGTGTGACAAGGTCTTGTTATATAGTGTAGTCTGGACTGAAACTCAGCAATCCTTCTGCCTTAGCCTTCCAAGTGCTATCACTTGTTTACCTTGGCTATCTGGAAATTCAAGACAAACTGGGTAGTAACTGCTTTGGCCCTTACCTGGTTAGCATATTAAAATTTTTTCTAGCCCAATTACATATATATATATATATATATATATATATATATATATATATATGTATATGTATATGTAGAATTTTCTTAAACTATCTCAAATTTCTCATTGGTGAAGAAATGAATTAGAATGAAAATAAGGTGAATGTGATTCCACACACTTATAATCCCAGCACTTGGGGAGGTAGAGGCAGGAGAATTAGAAGTTCAAGGCTATCTTGTTCTGCAAATTTGAGGCCAGCCTGGGAAATATGGGACGTTGTCTCAATAAAAACCAAGATCCCAAACAAAACAAAATAAAAGAAATCCGGGTGACTATGATTGCAAGTAGGCAGTGTACAATTAGTGTGCTTGCGTAGCATAAGGGGAGGAACAACCAGAAACTTCCCCTGGTGGTTGCTTGAACAGTTTTTCCAAGTCTACTAGGTTTTCCCCTCTTTTGGTAATTTTCTTAGTATATGTTTAAGGAAGCTGGTCAAGGAATAGAAGCATTTTAGTGGTTCATGGTATTTATAGTGTTTGGCCATTTCTAATGTGAACAAAATTGGAGAAGTTGAGATTAGTAGCTGATTATTTGGTTTATTAGAACCTATGAATTTGAACCATTACTTACAACATACTAACACTCAGAATCCATGCTCTTAGGAAACTTTGATTGTTCTGTACTTCAGCTCCTTCAGTTTCCCATGCATTACTTTCCCTTTTGTCCAGAGCTATTGCCTTTTATGGGGGGCGGGGGATGGAAAGAGTTAGATGGCAGTGATTTGTAAGCTGCTTGAAAACTCTTCCTCGTTATGTAACATTTTGTGGTCTTCTTCTCTGCTAGGTTTTATTTTCTGTGTTTAGGCTCTTCCACTTTTGTTGTTTGCTATGAGAACATTCAAGGTATAGTTTATCTGGTTAAGGAGATAACTCAGTGATTAAAGGTACTTGCTTGCAAACCCTAAGAGCCTGGATTTGCTTCCCCAGTACCCACATAAAGGCAGATTACAAAGTGGTAATTTTTCTCCCTCATTCAAATAAATAAAGGGATAAATGGATAAGGAAGATGCCAGTCTGACCTTCTATATAGAAAATGAAGTTGGAGAAAGTGAATTTGTTGGCTTTGGTAGGTCATGAGGAAGCATCTCTTGATCATGAGGATGACACATGGGCATATATGTTGAGAAAAAGCATGGCCTCCTTCTACATAGAAGCTGGAGGTAGGAGAGCAGCCAATTTTCTGTTGTGGATGGTATGGGTGACATCTTTAAGACAGTGATGATGTCAGATTGCTAGAAATCCCTACCGCTGGGATTGTTTAAAGTTTGTTTTAAGGTTATTATCATTAATAGGTGAGTGTAAAAATAAATTTCACTTTGGTATTGATTGATATGTAATATTTTTGTGAAAAATTTTGAAGTTTAGAGACATGGAGAAGGACTCTAGAGGAGAGGTTTCTATTTACTGCTGGACATGGTTGTCAGATTTGGTTGCTCTTAAGTGAGCATTTGATTCTTGTTTATCTTTTGGGACTTTTGATGTGAAATTGTTCAAGGAGAAATTCTGAAAGAGCAATGTTAATCCTCTGAGGTTCAGTCATAGTTGGATTCTCTGCCTTCCATGAGCAGTAAGAACTGATGATTCCTTCTGAGAAGGCAAACAATGAGTTGGATGTGGCATTCTAGCAGGTCTGTTTCTCTTTCTTCCCCCCATAGGCCTATCAGCAGTCTGATGGGGCAGAAGACAACAGAGATGGAAGGTGTTCCAAACTTGGCAAAGGCCATCAATCTAAGGAGGTAAGCGATTTTGAGCCGGCAGAGCAGGTGACTCTTCCTGCCTTAATCATATCCTCTTGCTCTTTAGAAAGTTGGAGAGAAATAAAGATCATTCAAGTTGAGGTTATAGCATCTCCTGGAGCTGTTGTAAGGGGAACGTTTGGATTTGTCATTGGATTGTTCTTTTCTTGCCCCTCCTCCTTCCCCTTTCACTTACCATGATTTGTTTTTTGTTTTTTGTTTTTTTTCCCTCCCCAGAAAATTAGCAGTTTAAAACAAATAGCAAATTGATTACCTATGGTTTTGGGTTAGGTGGTGATAAAGAAATTCTTGTTTATTTCCAGTCAATGTTAGGTTATAGGTAGTCTTGAGTAGAGTGATATGGTTTTAGGTTTTTTTCTTGATCATGAAGTTTAGGTTCACTTGGAAACTGTTTAACAAGAAGTCATCTTCTAATACATTTCAGATGTGATGAAACAACATGTCATTGGTTAATTTCATGGCACTTGTGGATAGTTTACAGTCCTTGTCCAGAAGGGCAGTTCTTTTCTATTTTCCCCTTCTTTTCTTTTCCCTTTATTGGTTATTTAGTGACATTCAGGACTCAAGAGATGTGTTAAAAGGTACTTTTCAGAAGTGATTATATTGTTTTCATGATACTTGGGCCTTGAGTAATAATCTGTTTTCTGGATATGTTGTATGGAGTACTATATTTTCAGAACAGAAATGAGAGGTTATGAATTTATATCATTTGATCTTGCTGCCTTTTATTATTTCAGTACGTGTATTTATAGTACATAATTTATGTGTTGATATGATTACTTAACCTAATATTCATATTATTATATTGTCAGATATTTATGGGATTTGTATTTTATATGCCTAAAATAATACTAATATTTAGATCACAGTTCAAGTAAAGAAAACATGAAATACAGAAAGTTATGAACAATTCCTGTCCAGGTACTTTCTGTAGGGAAGACAGAATGATTTTGGAACAACAACCAGAAATAACAGCATAAAACATATTTACCTGGTTGCTGTGGCATACAAGCCATGGGAATTATGAAGTTATATACTGTATACAGTGTTTTGGTCATTGATGGACTGCATTTACCACAGCAGTCCCCTAAACTTTTATATCACCAAGTGATTTCATAGCTGCATGTGAAAGTCACTCTGGTGTTTGTACAATGATGAGATCAACTAATGAAGCAATTCTAAGAACACTTTCCCATTGTTAAGAGACACATGAAGCCAGGAGTGGTGGTGCATGCTTTTAATCTCAGCACTTGGTAGGCAGAGATAGGAGGATTGCTGTGAATTCAAGGCCACCAGTTCAGCCTGACCTAGAGTGAGACCCTACCTCAAAAAACAAAAACAAAAACAAAAACAAACAAAACAAAACAAAACAAAAAAAAGAGACACATGACTAGCTGGACACAGTAGCTCACACCTATAATTCCAGCACTCAGGAAGCTGTGAGGTAGGATTGCTTCGAGTGTAAGGGTGGCCAGGGTTCCAGATCAACCTGGGCTAGAGTGAGTCCCTGCCTCAAAAAGAGATAGCTAGAGAGAGACAGAGACAGAGACCAACATGACTTAAGTGACTTATTCATGTAAGGTTTGAAAAGTAAATGTTTTTGATAAATTGTAGCTTCTTGGGAGCACAGATATTATACAGTTTATGACTAACAAGTTGATCATCTCATGTGTATTACATTGGAAGTATGGGAGTAGGAATGGAGGGTTGAATGTGAAAGGTTTGAACTAGACTAGGCCTAGGAATAGAATACATCACCAGAAGTTAGTGTATACATTATAGCTTTGTGTCCAAGTGAAAAAAAGAAACTGCTTTGGTTAATATTTAGCTTTCATAGTAGGTGGTGATTTTGTCTAAGTGTTGAGACTAGGGAGTGAATGTATTTAAAGCGTAACAGCCATCTGTGTGTTCTTTGTACTGTGAGATATTTGAGAAAGAGGCTATTTTGTTTTGTTTGCTTGTTTGTTTTTGTGATACCATCTTGGTTAAGTCAGGCTGGCTTTGAATTCCTATGTATCTAAGGATGGCCTTGAACTCCTGTTCTTCCTGTCTTCTGCCTCCCAAGTATGAGAATCACAGGCATGTGCCATCATGCTTGGCTAAGCTGAAAATCTTCAAATACCCTCCCCCCAAGGTAGGGTCTCATTCTAGCCCAGACTGACCTGGATTTCACTGTTCAATTAAGAAAATGTGTGTGTAGTGTGTGTGTGTGCGTGCTATATGTATATCTCATATATATATATGAGAGAATGGCTATACTAGGGTCTCCAGTTGCTATAAACGAACTCCAGATGTATGCACCACTTTGTGCATCTGGCTACTAGGGAATCAAACCCAGGTCACTAGGCTTTGCAGGCAAGTGTCTTAACCACTGAACCATCTCTTCAGCCTTGAACTTTTGCTTTTAATAGAAATGGTGTTTAAGTCTTATAATTTTGAAACTTTAAGCTCTTTTTTTGTAGTTGTTTTGAGGTAGGGTCTCATGTTAGCCCAGGCTGGCCTAGAATTCATGGAGATTCTCCTTCCTCAACCAAAGCATGCACCACCATGCCTAGTGAAACTTTATTTCTTATGAAAATAACATCACGGTAAACTGATTATTTAGTGGAATGTAATTTAGCATTAAAAAGAAATAATGTTTAAAATATTTTTATTTATTTATTTGAGGAAGGGGGAGAAGAGAGAGAATGGGTACACAAGGGCTCCTGCCCCTACAAATGAATTTCAGACACATAGACCACTTTGTGTGTCTGGCGTTGTGTGAGAACTGGGAATTGAACCCAGGCTGTCAGACTTTGCAGGCAAGTGCCTTTACCCACTGAGCAAGCTCCCCCAGCCCAGAAGAAAAAAATCTGTCAAGCCATGAAAAGATAGGAAGTAACCTCAAGCGCATATTATTACTAAGTTAAAAACAACTTGGAATGGCTACATACTGTATGATTCCACCTATAAGACATTCTGGAAAGTGCAAAACAAATAAGTTTGCCAGGAGTTGTAGGTAGGTAGGATGGCTGGATGGAGCACAGAAGATTAAGTCAGTTAATCTCCTGTAATGGTGGGTACATGTTAGTTTACATTGGTCAAACCCATAGGCTAGGACTAGGAGTGAACCCTAATGTAAACTTTGCCCTTTGGGAGTTGATGTATCAGTGTAACAATCAACTGCTGTCATTAGGTATGCTGACTGTAGGATAGGATGTGTTTAATTGGTGTAGACAAGAAACAAAGCTTGATTTTGCTTTTTTTTAAAAAAATAAAGTTGCCAGCGTGGTGGTGCACACCTTTAGTCCCATCACTCAGGAGGCAGAGGTTAGAGGATTGCTGTGAGTTCAAAGCCACTAGGGACTACAGAGTGAGTCCTAGGTCAGCCTGGGCTAGAGTGAGATATTACCTCAGGCCCCCCTCCCTCAAGAAAACAGTCTATTCAAACAAAATCAAGATCTTGTCTTACAAAAACAACATCAACAACAAGCAAACAAACAAACAAAAAAAAACTAGGCTGGGGAGATAGTTCAGTGGGCAGGAAAGTGCTTGGCATGAGGATTTATGTTTGGATCCCCAGCAGCCATCTAAAACCAGGTCTGGTGATGAGAGCCTATAATCTCAGCACTGGGGAGACAGAGATTGGAAGGTCCTCAGAACCTGCTGGCTAGCTAGTCTAGCTGCTCTTGTGAACTCCAGGTTCAGTGAGACACTATGTTTCAAAAATGAGGTGGAGAAGGACTGGGGAGGTGGGTCAGTGGATAAAATGCCTGAATTTGGACCCCTAGATCTCATGTAAAAGTCCAAAACTGTGGTAGGCTCCTATAATCCCAGTTAGTCTACAGGTAGAAGGGAGGTGGAGACAGAATTTCCCATAAGCTTCTGAAGGGAGCAGTGAACAACAGGAACTCCTACCTCAAAATGAGGTAGAAGGGAAGGAATGACCTCAAAAATGTCCTCATCTCTGCACTGTGGTGCATGCACACTTGCACCCACACTCACGAAATAAGTAGAAAATAAAGGATTTTTTTTTTATGAGGTAAAGAGTGATTAGGATCCCCATCCTTGACCTCTGGCCTACACACACCCCATACCTGTCAATCTGTTTCTGTAAAGTATGGTCCCTATTCCCTGGATAAATTACTTAATAATAAATAATATGTACTTCTAAGCACTTCTAAGTTTTACTTAATGATACTTAGTTGTATATTAATTGGTTGAGGCTGCTAAAACAAAATGTCACAAAGTGAATAATATATAAATAGCAGAATTTATCTCTCATAATGTTGAGGTTAGAGATCCAAGATCAAGCTATAGCCTTTCTTTTCTTTTCTTTTTTTTTCTTTTCTTTTTTTCCTCTGAGCCCTTTTCTTTGGCTTCAAGTTTAAAGTCTGTTCTGTGTTCCCACCATGGCATTTGTTTTGTAGATGAGCAGAGACCTCTTGTGTCTGTTCCAAATAAAAGGGCACAAGCCCTGTTGGGTTAGCCCATACCCTTTCATTACATCTTCAAAGGCTCTATTCCCAAATAGAGCAATCACATTGTGAATTTATGAGATGAAGGCATAATTTAGTCCTTTACACTTAGTTCAGGATGTCAGAGTTCTTTAAGGGGCTTAGGAATGAGGGGGGTGGGACTTGACACATTAGATCTTGAGAAGGCTGGTAAACTATTGTCACAGTGTTTTTTTCTATTGTAAACAAAATAAGAATCGTTGCAGGATTTGAGCAGGCTAACTGTTTGAGAATATATTGGAATAAAGGCTAAGCAGACACACTAGGCAGAGGATAATTACAAAAAAAACAGGCATTAGATGATATGCTAGACCAATTGGGGGTAAAATATTACTTATTATTTTTTTGTGTGTATGTGACCAAACCATTCTATTAGAAGGCTTGAAGGTAAGGAGGGGCTGAAGAGTCAGTGGAATCTGACGTCCTTCAAAGGGCAGCTCTCCATGACTACCTCACCACAGAAAGACCAAAGTGCTCAGCATCACTTTCTTCCATTCATTCATTAGTGTTTCTTAAAATTAATTAGTTTGTTTATTTATGAGAGAGGGAGGGGAGAGAGAGAGAGAGAGAGAGAGAGAGAGAGAGAGAGAGAGAGAGAGAGAGAGAGAGAGAGAGAATGGGTGCATCAGGGCCTCCAGCCACTGCAAATGAACTCCAGGCACACGCGCCACCTAGTGCATCTAGCTTTACATGGGTACTGGGGAATTGAACTCGGTTCCTTTCTGCCTTAATAGGCAAGCACCTTAACCGCTAAGCCATCTCTTCAGGCCTAAAAATTTTTTTCTTAGTGCTTTTTAAATTTTATTTATAAGCAGGGAGAGGGAGAGAGAGGGGGGGGGAGGAAGGGAGGGAGGGAAGGAAGAGGCCCAATAGGGCCTCAAACCACTGCAAACTACAGATGCATATGCCACTTTGTGCATCTGACTTACGTGGCTCTGGAGGCAAGTCCTTTAACCACTGAGCTATCTCTCCAGTCCTCTCATTGGTGTTTTTGAAGTAGGATCTCACTATAGCTCAGGCTAATCTGGAGCTTACTCTGTAGCCCAGACTGACCTCACACTCCTCCTCTTTCTGCCTCCCAAGTGCTGAAACTAAAAGTGTGCACCACCACGCCTAGCTTGTTTACTTTCAATTTTTTAAAATTTTATTTGGGGGGGTTGTAGAGATGGCTCAGCAGTTAAGGCACTTGCCTGCAAAGCCTAATGACCCAGCTTCAATTCCCAGTACCTCCATACAGCCAGATGCACAAAGTAGCACATGCATCTGGAGTTTGTTTACAGTGGCTAGAAGCCCTGGTACCCATTCTCTCTGTCTCTATTCTTTTTGTCTCTCTCTGTTGTGTATGTGTGAGCACTGGCACTCGTGTGGAGGTCAGAAGACAACTTTCAGGATCCTTTTTTTTTTTTTTTTTTTTTTTTTTTTTTTTTTTTTTTTGGTTTTTTGAGATAGGGTCTCACTCTTGCCCACGCTGACCTGGAATTCACTATTTAGTCTCAGTGTGGCCTTGAACTCACGACAATCCTCCTACCTCTGCCTCCTGAGTGCTTTTCAGGATTCTTTACACCTCAATTTGATGCAAGGATCTCTTGTTTATCACTCTGTTCACAACCTTCTGGGAA
Organism: Zapus hudsonius; assembly: GCA_004024765.1. Classification (NCBI taxonomy): domain Eukaryota; kingdom Metazoa; phylum Chordata; class Mammalia; order Rodentia; family Dipodidae; genus Zapus; species Zapus hudsonius. The sequence continues at coordinate 11,244 of PVHP010030227.1, forward strand.
ATTCTCCCGTTTCCACTTCGTTCCTGCCATAGGTACACTGGGATTACAGAAGCCGCCACAGCTTCAGTCCATAATGTGGGGCCTGGAGCCTTGAACTCAGGTACTCAAGAGGTACATGGCAAGAGCTTTTATTCATGGAGCCATCTCACCAGACCCCTCTATCACTTTTAAGAAATACCTTTAATTTACTGTATTTTATTTAAAAAGCATATTGTGACAAGCACTATTTTATATCTTACAAATATTAACTCACTTAATTCTAAGAATTCTTTGGGCTTCTCTCTTTCTCTCTCTAAGGTTTAGAGAGACTGTATTAAATTTAAAAAAGGAAAGAGAAGAAAGTACAGAGAGCTCCTACCCATGAGAAGGCAGGATGGGTAAAGCCCCTGGGCTTGTCTCTTTGATTAATAGCAGCGTATCAGAGAAGTTAATTCACTGAAGATCATGTGACAATGAAATGGCAAAGCCACTGCATTAACGCCTATCATATGATTTTCATTATTTACTTTATTAACTTCCTAATGACAAGAGTGGGGATAGTTCTAATTTGGGGATCACTATAACATTTGTATTCATGCCTTCAAGTGTTGTCACAGGTGTGTACAGGATAAAAAGACTGTTGCATTAAAGGACATGCATATTGTGCTGTGTTAGTAGAAATCATCCACATAGCATTCAAAAGAGTAATCTTGGGGGACAAGATAGATGGCTTAGTGGTTAAAGGAACTTGCTTGCAAAGCCTGACAACCCAAGTTCAGTTCATTAGTGCCCATGTAAAGCTAGATGCACAAAATGGCTCATGCATCTGGAGTTGATTTGCAGTGGCAGGAGGAATTGTTGTGCTCATTCTCATCCCCCCTTTCTCAAATAAATAAAATTTTAAAAAAGAGCAATTCTGGTTTATCCTCCCAAACCTTTTTCCTTTCTCATTCTTTTTGCAATTTCTCCAATTTTTTAATAGCTTCCATAATTATAGACCATAAACCATTATGATTCCTCCCCACCTTCCCCCTTGTCTCTTCCCCCCTCAATTAATCTCTGTTTTGTTTTGATATCATCATCATTTCCTCCCATTATGTGTAGGTATTATCAGGCACTGTGAAGTCATGACTATCAAGGCCATTTTGTGTCTGGAAGTTTACATTGTAAGCAGTCCTACCCTTCCTTTGGCTCTTACAAGCTTTCCACCACCTCTTCTGCAATAGACCCTGAGGCTCAGGAAGTGTGATAAAGATAATTCCATTGTCATTTCTTCTCAGCACTATGGTGTCCTTTGAGTTATCCCAGTGGTCACTGCCATCTGAACAAGAGAAGCTTTTCTAGCCAAAAGTGAGAGTAGCATTATTGTATGGGTATGGTCATTAAATGAAAAGTGCTTATAAGGTAATTTGGTAGGCATAATATATGCATTTAGCCTGACAACAGCAGGCATTACTCCTCTAGGGCTCATGACCTCCCCCACCATAGGCTTTTGACTAGGTCTTCAGTACCAGGCATGTATTCCTTCCCAGGGAATAGACCTCCAGTCCAATTACAAAGTAATTGGTTTCCCCCACAATAGACATTCCACTATTGCCCCAGTTGGTACATTTGGTCTGACTGGCCAGTCTTAAGGTTTGCAAGATCCACTGTTGTTCACCACCATTGATGACTTCTCTCCCATAGGGCTGCTAATTTTGTAGCACTTTTGCATTCTCTGTGAGTCAGAACAGCATAGCTTGTTTGCAATGGTTTCAAGTCTATTTAAATCTTGTTCAGCATGTTGAACACATAGCAATTGTTGGAGAACATGTGGATAATGAATATTCAAACCCAGGAAAGTACCTGTGTGGATGGATATACATTGTTTGGACAAGACTAGGATGGGATTGTGCACACACAAATTCACCAGGCGACTAATTCCTCCCCAAAGGTAACCACTGTCCTTGCTGCTAACACTTTATTTTTTGTCTTTGAAGGATTTTTGTTTTTGTTTCTCTTTCTTGAAATCATAACAAGTATTGCAATAATTTATTCATTCTTGTGTAGTTTTCTAGTATGTTAATATTTACCCACTCTGCCATTGGTTGATAATTGGGTTATTTTTAGCTTTGTATGATTACAGATAGTAAATTACAGGACACAGATAGTGTTCTTTAAACACTGTGTATAAATGCCTTAGGTGTGGGTTGGTCATGTTTTCTTCACTGTGACAAAAATACTTGAGAAAAACAACTCAGAGTAGGCAAGGTTTATCATATCTCACCATCTCCGAGGCTTCAGTCCATTGGACCAAGATGGTTCAATGATGAGGTCAGCTTCTCCAGCAACTAGTATACACTTCCCAAAACTCCTACCTTAATGACCAAGCCTTGGCACATGAGTCTTTGGGGAATATTTCATATTCAAATATAACTGGGCGGGTACATAAATATATTTCCTATCAGTGAAATATTCTGTCTTAGGGTTAGAAAACATCCAACTTTATTAAGTATTGATTAACTGTTTTCAAATTAAATTGGGGCATGGTGGCACACACCTTTAATCAAGGAGGCAGAGGTAAGAGGATTGTGGTGAGTTCAAGGCCAACATGGGACTACAGAGCAAGATCCAGGTCAGCCTGGGCTAGAGTAAGACCCTACCTCCAAAAGAACAAACAAAAAAACCCAAACAAAAATAAATTCAGTTGAGTGTATTAGTTTCTATTACCATCAGTAGTATAGGAAAGCAGTATATGTATTTGTTCCATGTCTTAGCTCACACTTGGTGTATTCCATTTCTTATTTTAGACATTTGATCTATAATGTTAGGCTTGGATTGTAAGATATATTAGTCTATTTATTTTTATTACAAAACACTTGTGGCAGCTAAGTTTATAAAGAAGAGAGGTTTAAGCCGGGCGTGGTGGCGCACGCCTTTAATCCCAGCAATCAGAGGCAGAGGTAGGAGGATTGCCTTGAGTTCAAGACCACCCTGAGACTACACAGTGAATTCCAGATCAGCCTGGACTAGATCGAGACCCTACCTCGAAAAAAAACCAACCCCCCCCTAAAAAAAAAAGAAGAGAGGTTTATTTAGCTCACAGTTCTGGTGGTTCAAAGTGGAAAGTTTGGGATAAAGGAACAGGTTAGGCCTCCAGCAAAGACTTAATGACAGATGGCATTACAATGTTGGGAGCTTTTGTGGGAGGGAGAGAGCATATCTCAAAGCAAGAAGCTAAAGAGCAATTTAGGGGTCAAGCTCTGCAGTCCAACAGCTTTCACCCATCCAAGGACCTCTCACTAGTCTTCAACTGACATAATGCAGCTTTCCCACACTGCCACCCTGGAGGCCAAGCCTTAGGGGACAAACTGTCCATACAACAACAGCTACTAGTCCCTGGGGATTCTAAAACTGAGTGTATTTTTGCTTGGTAATTTTATGTTCTTTCCATCACAACAGAGGGGTTAGTTTAAAGCTTCATTCCTTCCCTCAGGGAAGTCATAAAGTAGATTATTCCAGTGTACAAAATAAATAAAAAGGAGTATTTCTTTATTTTGGTTTGTCACTCTTACAGCCTAGGCTGGCCTGGAATTCATTATGGAGCCCAAGCTGACCTTGAACTCTGTCTTACCTCAGCCTCCCAAGTGCTAGAATTGCAGGTGTGAACACCATGCCTGGTTAAAAGGAACATTGCTTTTTTTTTTTTAATTGTTTATTTGTATGCAAGCAGAGGGCATAGAGAATGGGCATACTAGGGCCTCTAGGTGCTGCAACTGAACTCCAGATGTCATGTGCCACTTTGTGCATTTGGCTTTATGTGGGTACTGGGGAATCAAGCCTAGGTTGTTAGGCTTTTCAGGCAAGTGCCTTACTCAGCCATATCTATAGCCCAAAAAGAAGCATTTCTAGAAAAGCAGTATTGTATGGTAATTAACACAGATTCTGTGTTGGCTAAGAAGTTCAATGCACTTGCTTACAAAAACTGGCTGGCCTGGGTTCAATTCCCCAGTATCTTATGGTTCATGTATCTAGAATTCCTTTGCAGTGGCAGAAGGCCCTGGTGTGCCCATATCTTCTCTCTCTCTCTCTCTTTCTTTCTCTCTCCTTCTATTCTTTCCCTCCCCCTCTCTCACAAATAAATAAATTTTAAAAATTAAATTAAAAAAACACAGATTCAGGCTCCTCACTTAGGAAGTTAGCTCCTATTTTCATCTCTAAAATAAGATACTTCATCAGAAAGTTAATAAAATCAGTTTATATACAGTTCTAAAGACAATTCATGATATATAATATGTCAGCTGCTGTGAGTGATGGCAGTGACATTTATTTATGAATTTATGTCCATTTGGCAGGCAAGAGTAAAGAGGTACAAGTTTGAAATACAAGTTTATGGATAGTACTTAGATTTTTAAAATATTTCATTGAAAACTTTAAAAAAGTATTTTATTTGATAGAGATAGAAAGAAGCAAAGAGAGGGAGAGAATAGGCAAGCCGGGCCTCTTGACACTGCAAACTCCAGACATTTGTGCTACTTTGTGCATCTGACTTTTTATGTAGGTACTGGGGACTTGAACCCAGGCCATCAGGCTTTGCATGAAAGTGCTTTTAACCACTGAGCCATCTCTCCAGTCCTTTATTACATAATTTGACCATATTCCCATCGTTACCTTTATGTCCTTTTAATCCTGTGACAGTGTCAGGCATCTGCAGAGACAACCCCCTCCCCTTGAGTGCCTACACCCCGTATCACTCCTATCCCAGTCCCATTGAGCATCCTCCCTTTTCCAAGTAGTCCTTCTGTTTTGATGTCCCTTTCGTAAAGCCACATTTCTGAGCAGTTCAAACAAATTAGCAGGCAAAAGTACACAAACAAAAAAATGAATTTGCTGGGCGGCATTGTAAGGAAAGTGGGACAGAAAGTGAGTGAGTCGGACTTGGGCTCTCTCAGACAAAGGATTGCCTTTATTCATCAATGAGGGGTCAGGCTTCACCGAGTATGAAGTCATGTCCACCCTGGAAGCTTTTAGTAGGGTATTTAAAGACTTTTGGTGTGATTTGGACTTTACAGATAAAGTTTTCCTCCGGGTGTGGTGGCGCATGCCCTTAATCCCAGCAATCAGAAGGCAGAGGTAGGAGGATTGCTGTGAGTTCGAGGCCAGCCTGAAGTGAATTCCAGGTCAGCCTGGACTAGAGCGAGACCCTACCTCGAAAAACCAAGAGAGAGAGAGAGAGAGAGAGAGAGAGAGAGAGAGAGAGAGAGAGAGAGAGAGAGAGAGAGAGAGAGAGAGAGAGAGAGAGAATGAGAATGAATTAGGGCTTCTTGTTGCTGTAAATGAAATCCAGACACATGCATCACAGATAAAGTTTTCCTAGGTCTGGGACTTCCTAGGCAGCAGTCTAGGTGATCATAGAAATGTTGATTGGGCTGGGTGTTAGGCTTTTTTCAAAAGGGGCTTATCAGAGATAGAATCCTTTAGATGTGTGAAACATTTCCCTAGGCTCCAGTCCTTCTGTTTTGGTGTCCTGTTCTTTCATAAAGCTGAGCAGTTCAAACAAATTAGCAGGCAAATGTACACAAACAAAAACTGAATTTGTTAGGCAGCATGTTACCTTTTACTTGGTGTCTCAGGTGGACATAGTAAACAGTGATGTGTGTGCTTTCAGCCATAGTCACAGGCTGAGATCGCAAATAGCCTTACATGTTTGCAGATAGCTGTTGGTTCTTACACCAAAAAATGTTTCCCACTACTCATGACCTTCCAACAGACAGAAAGGAGCATATTGATAATACTCCAGTACTGTGCTTCTTTCTCCACTGCTCCTTAGCTCATGGACTCCCTCTGACTCACCACTGGCATGGTTTTGTTTCCTTTTCTGTGGCAGCAGTGTGTCTGAAACTCTCTCATTACCTGTCTGCCCAGTGCTGTAATTTCTTTGTGGGCTCTTTGGGACCCCACCTCTTCTCTGAGTCATTTTTCTTTGCTGTGAAGTTCTGTGAAATCCTTTCCTGACATTCTGTATCTTAAAATCTAAATCAAGTTTTTTGTTTTGATGTCTATAATACCTTCTGAGTCAGTATCATATTAGTGTCATTCACAAAATCTGTCAGCAGAGGGAGCTAAACAAAAGACTAGTCCTTGAAATTGAGACCTACAAAGCAGAGGAGTCAGTGAGGCATTCACAGCCATTAGTGCTGAAACAGCTTGAATAGTACTAGAAAATGGTAGAAGTCAATATGTGAATCTCTTTTTTGGTGTGTATATGTGTGAGTGTGGGTGTATGAATGCCACATCATGAGAATGGAGGGAAGAAGACAACTTCTGGGTGTCAGTCTTTGCCTTACACCTTGTTTGAAAGGGTCTCTCATGAGTCACTGCTCCGTATGTTGAGCTTTCCCTGCTTTGAGAGTATCCTGAAGAGTCTACTATCTTCTTCCATCTGTCCACAGGAAAGTGAGGATTACTGACTTCTACTGCAGCATCTGGATTTACCTAGTGCTAGGAATTCACTCAGGACCTCATGCTTGTGCAGCAAGCACTCATCCTCTGAGCTATCTCCCCAGCCCCTTATTTGGGTGTTGATAGGAGGTTAAAACTTGTATACGGTGGTGTGTGTCTTTACAGATAATTCTGCTTAGGGAGATGAGATAATTCAGTGCATAAATGCTTGTTGTGTAAGTGTGAGGCTTGGGGTTGGGCTATCCAGCACCTATTTAAGCGCAGGTGGGCATAGCAGCTCACTTGTAGTCCCAGTGCTTGAAGGCAGAGATAGGGTATTCCCAGGGAAAGCTGGCTAGCTAGACAGCCAAATCAGCCTGAGATCATTCCTCAGTAAACAAGGTGGAGAACAATCAAGGAAGGCATCTGACACCAACTTCTGGTGTCCCCATGCATGCATACACACCTGTGAACACACACCATACAATGCACCAAAACAAACAAACAAACAAAAACAACCTGCTTAGAAGGTTGATCTGATACATACTTATCAGAGAACAAATCTGATGTTTTTTTCTCCCCCATCCCATTTCTCCCTCTGTGCAAGTAGTATTTATTAAGGATGATAAAATGAGATCACTTGCTTTGTGTGGGATTTCACATGGAGCATTAAATTGTTAAGTTGCTAACCCATTCCAGGTTTTAAAAGACAGACTCTTCAAGTAAATTGCTTGTATTTGTTTTCATTAAATATATGTATCTTGATTTCAGTTAGCAGACTTGAAGAAAGAGAAGCAGAACTGAAGAAGGAATATAATGCCTTACATCAGAGACACACTGAGGTGAGTTTTTGGGACAAAGAAATGGATTTTAAAATATTTTTTATTGATAGCTTCCATAATTATAGACCATAAGCCATTATGATTCCCTCCCTCATTTCTCTTCCCTCTCTCAGTTCATGTCTATTTGTTTCGGTGTCATTATCTTTTCCTCCCATCTTATGTAGGATATGTGAGGTTATGAATATCAAGGCCATTTTGTGTCTGGAAGTTTGCATTGTAAGCATTCCTACCCTTCCTTTGACTCTTACAATCTTTCTGCACCTCTTCTGCAATAGACCCTGAGCCTTGGCAAGTGTGACAGAGATGACCCAGTGCTGAACACTCCACTGTCACTTCTCAACACTATGTTGTCTTTTGAGTTATCCCTGTGGTCACCGACATCTGAAAAAGAGAAGCTTCTCTAGCCAAAAGTGAGAGTAGCATTATTGTATGGGTATGGTTATTAAAAAAAAAAAGTGCTTCTAAGGCAATTTGGTAGGCATAATATATGCATTTAGCCAGACAACAGCAGGCATTACTCCCCTAGGGCTCATGACCTCCCTCACCATAGGCTTTTGACTCAGTCTTCAGTACCAGGCATGTATTCCCTCCTGTGGAGCGGGCCTCCAGTCCAATTAGAAAGCAGTTGGTTTCCGCCACAATAGACATGCCACTATTGCACCAGTTGGCACATTTAGTCTGGCTGGCCAATCCTAAGGCTTGTAAAGTCCACTGCTGATTATCACTGTTTAATGATTTCTCTCTCCCATAGGGCTGCATGCAGCCATAGCTTTTTCCAGCTTTCTGTCAGTGGGTTAACAGGAAGGAGGCTTCCAGCTCAGCCCCAGCTTGATTTCTCAATGACCTGCAACCCAAGCATATATGGTCTTCAGCAATAGTGTCTTATCATCCCATTCTGGTGGGCAACCAAGAGCCTTGGCAATGGCCTGTAATGTAATAGGAGCCTCAGGAACCTCCATGGCCAACAACTCTATGGAAGGTATCCCATCTCTGGCACTGAAATTTTTTCTAGTAACAATCTATGGCTTTGGGTATGTTATTATCCAAAGAATTAGGTTTCCATATGGGTTATTATAAACCTTAAATTTTGACAAACCCTCTTTCCCCACCTCCTTTACTCAATCCCTTCCCCTTAGGCCTTAGGCCATAGCACCTCTAGTAAGAAAATGATTTTTTATGTCTAAAATTTTCTTTGAAAATCAAAATACCTCATATGACAATCAGAATAATTCATAGGAATTATCTCCTGAAAATATTAAATATCATGTGGCCTAGTTAGCAAATGTTGACTTTTCTTTCCTCTACTTTCTTTTCTTCTTTCTGGAATTCTATAGAGAATTTGTGTATCACAGAATAATGTATTAATAGTTTTCTTTTGGTGTGTCTTAATGTGAGTATAGATGTGTGTGTACCATGGTGTGTGTGTGTGTGTGTGTGTGTAGGTCAGGAGACAACTTTTAAAAAAGATTATCTATTTATTTATTTATTTATTTATTTATTTGGGTTAGGGAAGACTATTCCAAGGCCTCCAGCAAACAAACTCCAGATGCTTGTGCTACTTCATGTATCTAGCTTTATGTGGGTACTTGTGAATTGAACCCAGGCTGTCAGGATTTGCAAGCAAGTGCCTTTTACCATTGAGCCATCCATCCAGCCCTACATCAGGGCCTCCTGCCACTGCAAATAAACTCCAGATTCCATATGCCACTTTGTTCATATGGCTTTTTGTGGGTACTGGGGGATTGGACCCGGGTCATTAGGTTATGCATTCATGCACCTTTAACTGCTGAATCATCTCTCCTGCCCAGTCATCAGACTTTGTAGTTAAGTGCCATTAACCACTGAACCTTATCTCTCCAGCCCTACTAGATTTATTTAAAAGAAAACTCACCTTGCCAATTAGGGTGGCTCATGCCTGTAGCCCCAGCACTCAGGAGGCCGAGGCAGGAGGTTTGCCAGGAGTTTGTCAGCCAATTACACAGCAAGATCCTGTCTCAAAATGTGATTTGGGGGGCTGTACATATGGAGAAACTGAAGGCTAACATGATGGCATACATTTATCTCTAAACTTCACCATGGCCTTGCTTTTTTTTTTTTTTTTGTTTAGTCATTGCTGATTGAGTCAGCCTCTGTTGTGAAGGGATCTCAAGGAAGGGCAGTTGGTGCCTACCCCAGACCCAGACTCCAGACCAGGATTTTGTAGACAGCTCTTGGTTGCCGAATTGCCTATTGAATATATATGAATTAACTTGCATCCCAAGAAAATTGAGAATTTATTAGAGTGAGGAGGAATGAAACTGATGACCCAATAGTAGATTGCCAGAGCATGTCCTATTTACTCTCACCTTTGTGTTTTTTTTAAACCACAGCAATACCATGAAGCTCTATCATTCAAAGTTAAATTTGCTGGTGTAGCAGGGTGAGCTGGGGGTTAGAATTTAGATAATGCCCAGCAAAAATTCCAATGCACCCCAAAACTTAAGGAGTACCCAAATTCTTGCCTACAAAGTTAAAGAATTAAAGTCATAGACAAGAAGATATGAAGGTATAGTGGGAGACTTTATTATTTAAGGGAACATGGGGAGTTACAGAGTTCTCCAGCCACCAGTATGGGGAGAAAAATGTGAAGGGTTTAACAGAACTTATGCTGTTTAGCTAAACAAGCAGCAGAAAAGATAACAGAGGGCTCCCATCATGAGAAGGAAAGGTTCAAGTGGGAAAAATCTGGAGCCTTCCCCCACCCCAGCATGCTGGGGTGGGGGAAGGCCTTACCCATCTAAGGCCTGGAGATTCAAAGGTCCTTCTGCTAACCTGCCATGTGGGGAAGAAGGGACCTTTGTCCTTGGGAAGTTAATTTTAAGTTCCCCCAGTTGAGTCAGAGAGACAGTTGATTGGTCTATACCTGACCAATCAGTTTTAGCACCTAGGTTTTAGTTCTAGCTAGATCCCTCCCACTCAAGGGGAGGGTGTCTCTGGAGAGTGCCTGCAGGGTCACACTGGGTGTGGTGGTACATGCAGAGGTAGGAGGATCACCATGAGTTCAAGGCCACCCTGAGACTACATAGTGAATTGCGGGTCAGCCTGGGCTAGAGTCAGATTCTACCTAGGAAAAAAAAGAAAAGAAAAAAAGTTAGAAAGAGAGAAAGAATCATGTGGCCCATCTAACCTTACCAACCAACCTTAGGCCGATGGATGAGATCCTGACAAGAGAGGAGCCACCACAGTCATATCAGGGAGGATCCATAGGGAACTCAGCAGACAATGAATGATGAACAAGGGACCTATAACCACAGTCATTCAATCAACACAGGATAGGCCATTGAGACAGGAACCAAGGATTTTCGACAC